>JAZGTK010011164.1:0-15835 GCA_036877625.1 Ambastaia sidthimunki | reverse complement strand
TCGCTGTTGACCACTATAATAACCCGCGCTAATGACGGAGCCACCCAACGAGTGTCTGGGCCCGGGGTAGAAGCCGGCCCCTCTCATAAACACCAACACTTCTAGCGTCAACACACAGATGGAAGTGCTTCACTGGCAGGCAGCTGGTGGGGGGTGGGCAGAGTTGTTTATCTGGAGGTCAAGCGAGTTAACACTCCATCACGCAAGGGCCAGTCCTAATGGCTAAACACACACACACACTTCCACACGCTAAACTCCAACAATCACACATGTGCAGGAGGAGAAATTTACATGCTAATGGTGTTTTCCATATGTTTTTTGGCAAAGTGTAGCTTAAATTGTTGTTTTATCATCGCAAAAGCGATGTTAGAAGGGGCATATTTAGAAGTAGTGAAATCTGTGTTTGTTTAACTGTGGTTGGACAGTAAATGCATGCAGGTGCTTTTGATCCATTTGAATCCATAATGAGAAATATCTCATGTTTCAGAGCAACATTCAATTAAATGTGCTAACAAAAATTCCATACAGAAAAAAGTGGTGTACAGTGCTATAGAGATAAAATAGCACTGCATACGTATTGATTTAAAGCATTTGGTGGAACAGTGGTTAGTTATTCACATTACTGGGACATATGTGACTGACAGCCAGAATTTATTTGCTGTCCTTTGGCTGGTCAACAAAGCAGAAATAATTCAGAACAGACAACACAAAGCCACATAAACAGACAGAAAGTCAGAGGAGCAATGCAGTTGCACATCAGCTTCAATCTAAAATGCAGTCAGTGCGAAAAGCGAACAAAGTCTCAGTGGATGCTTTTGTGTGTGTGTGTGTGTGTGGTTACAGTGAAATATCAATTTTTATTTACAGTGAAATATCAATTTTTTGGGTTAATTTTTTTACATTTGCTTGTTACATATGTAAACATTTTGGAATAATCAAAACCAGATTAATTTACAACAGTACGCAAATAATAATCTACAAACCACTGTGTGCTTATAGAACGTGTGTGATGTCTTCACACATCACACCAGAAGATTACATGGCATCACTCATTTACATATGCAACACACTCCCACAATGACCTGGACTCTGTTATTTGGCTCTTCGTGGTCTCTCATGGCCACAGCAGCATTTGATTGGACAGTCTGAGTTCCCATCAACATAAAAGCAGCGTGTTAAAGCTATCATAAATCATAAATCATAATTGCATCTGATGATAATTGCTAGAAACAATATGACAATTAAATACAATAAAGTTTATGAACACCTAAATCACACATACATGAATTTGTAATTTGTATAAATTTAAAAAAATAAAATAAATAAATAAATAAATGACACTGGATAATTTTTACTCAATGTTAAAGCTTGACAACAATTTTTGAGAAGAAACAAACTTTTTAAATGAAATGTTTTGCTTTAAAAATGTACTTGTGATTTAAAATAAACATCATTTGATTTGATATTTTATTATCTAAAGCAGCAAACTTTATATATTTTAAAGCACAGCTAAAATGTCCAAAAACCTTTTGGGGCCAATGCAGTTTCTGCTGGGGCTGAATGTGAGGCTGACAGTTTCTCGTGGTAATGCCCTGCACACCTTCTGCTATTAATTTGATTTTCTTTCCACTGAAACACTTTCATTTATTTCAGCAAAGAATACTGGAAGGAAAAACACAATTGTGGTTTAGGCACTGAACTGAGAGGATCGAATTCTGTGATTTCACTGTTGACGTTTATTACGAACAGTTGTTGCGTCTGATAAAAAGATGCCCTGCCTCTCCTTCACCAGGGGAAGAATGACGTTTGCGTTTTCTTCAAAACATTTGTTTTAGACAGAATGTCACAGTAGCTAAATCAAGCTTATGCGTAACTATAAGAAACAGACCTTCTCAGTCGGATAAGGAATAGAATTCGGCAAGTGGTTGGATCGTCTGAGCTGAGAATAATGATAAACTTCAATTATGTCATTTCTGAAAGTTAACAGCATGAGACAGCTGTAGGGGAGAACACGGGAGAGTTTTAAGTTGCCGGCGACCTTGATTACATCCAGATTAAATCAAACCAGCATCCAGTTTTTAATCTTGAAGTTGTTACTGTTGTGATAATTGTCCATGAGACAGTTCATCAGACGCTGACAGATGAAAAATACATGGAGGGGTGATTCAGTGGCGTCTTCCAGCATTGAACCATGTGCCCCAGCGTCTCTCAGTTCCCCTGTAGTGTTTATGGGTTCTGCTGGTGAAGAACATAGTTACACTTGTATTTATAGCTCTTGTGGTTTGGTCTCTTGTAACATGATACTGTGCAGTGCTGTATGCCAGAAAAGCTCAAAGATGAAGCCGCGGTTCAATATTTTCTCTATGTTGACTGTGATTTGTATCATCGGATACATACCCTGGAACATCAGTACGGAAAGTTACAACCCATAAGGGACAATGTTTTTTAAATGATATAGAGCTTATGAATGAGGTAATAGGATGATGTAAGCTAGAATTTATAGATAAAGACTTTAAAAGACAGCCATCAAAGTAGTTTGGTAAGTAGTCATTTAGCTGACGATTTTATCCAAAGTGACTTACAGTATGCTTAGTACAGGGACCTTTAACCCTGGTTTAATAGAACATTACATATTCAAGTTAAGCTTTGCTGACAGAAACCACAGTCAATCATTTAGTTTTATCCCAGATTTTGTGTATTAAAAAAATCAGAAAAAACTTAATTAAATGAAAAAAGCAGTAACATGCAGCACATATTTTTGTTGAATATTTATTAGTTTGTACTAAAATGGTAATTGAGCTGTAAAGTTGCCTGATTTGTCATTAGTGTCATTGTCAATGTGACACTGTCACATTGTCAAGTAAGGCTACAGGAGATTTCTACTAATGTAATTTCATTCTGCTATCTTTACATTTAGTTTACCAAAGATATTATATTGTAAGTTGTTGTAAGGGCATTTTTGTGCATACAATTTTTGTCTGTAGACAGATTTGATGCCAAATCAAAACCCGAGACCTTTATTCCTGTCTGTCAGAGATCTCTAATATGGGGTTAAACCAGCAGGGGTTGATTAACATAGAACAATAACAATAAAGCCAACTGTGTGTGTCTGCAACCATTCCCATTAGCATCCCAGCATTCCCTTTTCCTGCTTTGCTCAGGTATGGTTCCTATTTCACAGTACCAAAGAAGGGGAGAGGAGGAGGGTTAATGGAAGTGATTTAGTGCCCAGGGGACAGAGGGGGTTAATCGGTTAACCAGAGAAGAGGGAAGGTGGGGGATTTGGCTACCGATATCAAAAGTCTGGGAGGTATGTCAGCGGCTGCTTTCTTCTGACATCCATATACACAAACAGGAAGTGATGCGACAGGCCCAAAAGCTTCATTCACAGACATGCCCGCTTCATCTCTGTTCATCTGTGACAACAGATTTGCCTAAATCCTGATTGTTTCCATCTCTGAAACTGATTTTGCTCTGGTTTCTCTTTTTTTTTTTGTGCAATGCATTATACACCTTTCTACTGTCTGGAATGAGTTACTGCTTAAGTTTAGATGATATTGACTTTTGTTAGGTTGAATTTACTTTATTATCTAAATAAATTATATTTAGCATAAAAGAAAGCAAATTCTTTTAATATGTTTTACTAAAAATTAAATTACCACAATGCAAATAAATGTATAATGTTAATGTTAATAAATGTTCTATATTACAATGCAAACACTGTCACATTAGTATTTGATATATTGAATTCAATTTATGTCATTTTATTTTAATAGAACAACTGACCAATAGAAATAAGGCAGTGGAATGAAATAAAAATTAGAAAATTGAAATTGAAAAAATGAAATTTCCCAGAGAATGAAATAAAAATGCTAGCATACCTTAACTCGAAATGCATTAATGAAAACATGCCTCAAATTTTCTCCAATACAAATACAAAAAGTATTATATAAGATGTTATATAAGATGTTATTTTTTCAGGTCCTCCTGGGAAGCGTGGAAGAAGAGGTGACCCTGGTGAGTCAGAGTTCTTCATCTCCTCACGTCTGTTCTTCTGCAGAATTCAGATTCATTAGATTTGACAGGCAGGAAGCACTTATTCAGTGTGGTTTTGGGTCATTGTTGATCTCTGAGTTACCATGATTCAGAAGTATTAAACTCTTGTTAATAATGAGTTAGCTATCCACATTAAATACAGATTTGTGTGTGGTGTGGTAGACAGACATAACAGTGTAGAAGGTTTTATTAAAAAAAAAAGACTCATTGTCGACTCATTGTCGTGTCACTTGCAAATGAAATCGTCCTTACAGTTTGTTAAGGATGTAACCGGATGATGCCTTGTCTGAAAACATCTCAAATCTGGAGTACATCGTAACATTATCTTTAAGCCGTGGATGTGAATAGTTTGTACATCAGAACCTATATTCACCTTCTGCTCAGATCCGATTAAATCTGGGATCACCACGTTCCCATGGAACTGGCGTTTGGACAGAACGACAATTCTTTACATCTGTTTTACAAACCCGTTCCAGCTCCACTGCCCTGGGAGAGGAACTTCAAACGCTGGCAGAACACTTTATTTACATAGAGATAGTGGGTCATTTTGTCACTGATTCTGCTAGATGTGGTTCTGTTTAGCTGTGCCTGCTTGTTGTAAAATAAGCGGGGAAGAGTTGAACTTGGATAGATGTTCTCCTGCACATTTATGTGTTTGTTTCTCCAGTGTGAGAGAGAAAATGTGGTTGAAACCTGGAAGACATTTAATACTAATCAGTGCAAAGATTAGTCCAGTCACATACTCATAATTCATTCATTAAAATAGATCTTGTTTAATTAGGACCCTCATCCATTTAAAAAATCTTTGTTTGGCCCATTTAATTTTTTAACATAACATGCTCTGTTTTTCCAGTAACAGAGCCACACACACATTCACTTTTGTCTTTCCCTATCTTGCTCTTAAATGCTTCACAATGGTAAAGTTCAGCTGTTTTGTCCACACTGGTCAGAACCTGACTGACCTAAGTGACTTGTTTTATACCATAAGAAAACTGAGTCTGTGTGACTGTGTCTAGACATGAGTAAATACAAACAAACTTCAGCCTTATAAAACTTGAACGTGTCTCTTAAACCTCTCCGCCCCCTCCCACCCCCCTGAAGGTCATAATATATAAAACATTTATGCAACAATTTGTCCAAGAAAATCTGTTGTTATCATTCTTGAAGTCTGAAACTGCAAGTAAAAGTCACTTGGCTTGCTTTTTTTTTTTTAAATAACACATTTGTAACATTTCTGTTTGGTTGTGTTTCTTTATTTTGCAGGACCCCCAGTAAGTACCCTTATCTTCACAGGTCAACATCATGTCATGAGATCTCAGGTACTGTATGATCTCTTTAGTGTGGGGAGGGTGAGTCACTGAAGCCGAGAGACTGCATTCAAACCAGTTCTTCTGAAAGATTCTGGAATCTTCTCACCAGAACGTTTGATAGATTAAAGTTGTAGCATCTTCTCACCAAGGTTTTGAGTAAGTTCTGGAAGCAGTCTTCTTGAAAGATTCAAATTCATGACTCCAGCAGCAGTGGAACACACGGGGCAACAACAGATTGTGTATCGACTGCAAACCAGTTCACCTGCTTTAGATTTAAGGTTAAAATCAAGCTGTCAGCACCTTGTTGCAAACACATACAGTGCCTCTAATCCATATTTTAACATGCTGTCATGATTTCATTTATCAGAGCAGAGCTTACAGATGTCAAATTGTGTGACAGCTTTTAACAGTTTAGGTTGGTGTATGTGGACCTTCACATGTAGTTTTCGCTCTTCTGTAAAGCAGCGCTCCACAAGTTTATTTTCTCTTAAGTCCACCACAATGTCAGGAAATCCTTAAACCTTCAAAATGTTCTTAATCCAACTGGTGAACACAAACAACAAACATTTACTTTGTGAAGAGATTGACAGTCTGTTTCTGTATTCAAGTCATCAGACTGAACCCTACAAATTGATTTCTACAGTCTAAACTGGTTAATCAAAATAGTTTAAAATTACTTTCTATTTCAGCCAACAAATTTAAAAATGTTTGCATCAAAATGAAGTTTAAGATTATAAAAGGTGTGGTGATGATTTCTATTTTCAGTCTAGGTTTATATTTATTAATTTATTGTACTCAATTTTTATTTGTACAGGGAAAACCAGGACGAGATGGTTATCCGGTAAATGTTCCTTAATTATTTAGTTTCTCTTTTGGCTCATAAAAATCTTTTTTACTTCTTTCTAGTTCACTTTGATGCTGTCGATCATTCATTATTCTTGATTAACTTATTAACTCCTTTTTACCTGCTTAAGCAATTTTTCTCTTTATTCTGTTTTCCTATTTGTCTTAATATCAGCTATGAATTTGTGCAGCTTAGGGATCTTTAAATAAACAATAATATAAAAAATAAGTAGTATGGCAACACCAAATAGTCTCAGAATAAATAGTAAAGGTAAAAGTACACTGATTTACTCTGTTTCTGGTATCTCTGCTACATGGAACATATGACTGTAAGTTTCCTGGAATAAGTGAAAACACTTCTGGGCTTAATTATGTTGTTAATGGGGTTTCTCTGTTGAAAACATTTTAGAAGAAGCCATTGGCTAAACCGGTGTCCGGGAAACTAGACCAGAGACACTTAAGGGCTCCGATTATATTTTCCTGTTTTCTGGATTACGCTGAAATGGAAAGTACTGGAGAGGGACTCAGCTGTTGAAAATGGATTGGCCATAGACAAATCATCACATGTGACTGTGGAGAAAAACAACAGCTTGGTCACCAACAGTTGTTGTTTTTTGGATTCTGGTCTCTAGTGTGGGATGCTGGTGTCCCCAACAGGCTTCTTCACACAGTTTCACCAGCATGTCAACCAGTTTCTCCATAAAACCCATGCTGTTATTTTGTCAGATGTGTTAAAAATATATTTAGGGAATGTTAAACTTCGCCTCTGCCAACACACATCTGAACATTGCAATATAAATTGTGGATGCTGACTGGTTACATTATTTGTTTTTTAAATAAGAAACGGATAGAAAAACAATTGTTTACTTGGTAATTCATAATTATATTTTTTATATTTTGCTGGTGGAACCTTAATAGCCCATCTATAGATTTTGTAGTATGTCTCTGTATATGCACCCAACAGGAATTCAGTGATTGGGGTTCAGAGATTGGGCTGTACTGTTGTCATTGAGGTCATTTAATGTGGCAGTGGTCTGGTGGCCTCTAGTGGCTTCCAGCAGAACACCAGATATCTAGTTAGGTGGGTAGCAGGCCGATCAGAAACTCTTGAACCTGCGGTCAGAATGCGGTTATTTTGCTTTGAGTCACAAAGCCAACAAGAATTTTTACCTTGTTTTGTCTGGTGTCTGATTGAGAAACCCTTGGTTTCGTTGGTTTGGCTCAGATTAACATGAACTATTTAGTTTCCAAGCTTTTCTCACTCTATGGCATTATGGGTGAGTTTAAGTGTGAGTGTATTTGTCATAGTTGTGACTTAACCTAACTGTGTGTGTCTTGAGTAGTTAATTACAACATATACTATTAATTATCACTTCCTGCCTGTCTGCCCATTACATGTGCTGTGGTTAGAGTAACTCTCAGATGTTTGTACATGTGCCATGATGTTTCTACTGTAAGATCACCCTTCAAATAACTTTGTATGCCAGGCTGGGTCATTCATGCCAGCAAATTAGTAGAACACTCATCGTTTGTCCCAGATTTGTATGTGTGCCGGGAAAATCTGATGCTAATTATAGACAGGTGTGTGTGTGTTTGCAACACACACTAATTCTTGAAACAAAACAAAATGTTTAGACCCCTTATGTATAAAACTTTGTGTGCATATGCACATGCAATGTTGTCCGTAAAATGTGTGCACACATTTAAGTTATTTTTTTATAAATGCTGATATGTGCGTGGAAGATTGTATATGCTCATTTAAATGCCAATTTTGTGCGTACACAAGGTTTATACATAAGGCTCCTGATCATATTTTACCAAAAAAGACAACAAAAAAAGAAATTATATTTAGTCTAAATAACACTTTCTACACTGACATTTTTCTACATGATGATTTTCGTATTAAAATGAATTTAATTGTTCATTGTTAGACCGCATGATAAAGCTCATTGGTTTTTAACTCCACTATGTGGAAGTGGTTTGGATCTGTTTCCATTAACATCTGCCAAGCCTCTGTTCATCTGGAGCGGAGCGACAGGTGTGCGTGTAAATCTGGCCCAAATTCACAATGTACAACACCATCTCAAAATGCTTTCCGGCAGCAACTGTGTAACATAAAACAGAGTTCACTTTTCACTGTTAGCTGGCTTTTAAACATACTCTTTCCCCCTTCCAGATTTCTCATCCTGTAAATTAGCTTGATGGACAGTTCTCTTTAAGTGACGCAGTAGAGGGAGAAATTAATATGTTTATAGTAGATGACAGGGTCAAGGAGAAATAACTGACAAAACACAGACGATCTAAATTAAATAAGATTTACACTGTTGCACTAACCCTGGACACAAGTCTCGTGAGATCTGAGCTTAACTGATGAAGGAGAAACAGGAGCCAAACAGGAAGTGTCTGTGTGTATACAGTGGCCCCAAAAAGTATTTGAACTTTTTAGGCCCCTTTTCGAATGTCATTGCATTAGATACAAAATGTCAAGTGGCATCTGCAAAAAACGTTTCTTCAAATGATTTCACTTAGTCATTGTTTTCATTATTTTAAACCAGCTCATCTAAGGGTGGTTTTTAGTGGATGTATGAAGTCAGTTCCCCTCCAGTTTACACAGCTAACCACAAGTGTACATAATATCCCACAAAATATGACAAATACAAAGTGTCCAAATAATTTATTTGAATTTTTACCAGTTTATCTGCCTGTATAAACCTATCCAATTTAAAACCTTACAAACTTGTGATTTTTCTTGCCTGAGAAGTGCGCTAGTGCAATATTTCTTAACAAAGACACTTTGTTTTGTATTTTGTTATAGACATACTTAAAAGTATAGTCATACTTTTTAAGTGTCCAGATACTGTTTGGGGCCACTGTACTATTTCATTTGTTCTGAACATGTGTCTAGCTGCATGTTATGTGCACATGTGGTCTGTGTGTATGCGTGTGTAGATAACTCACCATTGTTCTGGTACACTCAGGTGGTGCCCACATGCTGTCTGTGCTCATTTGAAGCCGTGATTTGATTAGCAGTATTGTAAACAGACCGTATTACCCTCAGACACGGAGCGGAATCTCTTTCACGTGCCCCTCATTGCCTGCTTTAATAAATCACCCTCTTGGTTACGGACTTTAGCACGACAGGTTTTCGCTCTCTGATGTGAACAGTAAAAAAAGAAAAGAACAGAAAGATAAACACACTATTTATTTCATTTGAGTCTATTGATCGTCAATAAAGAAAGATGCTTATAATTATTTGGGTTTGCTAAGGGAAGCATCACTTCCCTCACGTTTCAACAAACCACTGACCCTAAATATCACCCATTTTATGCTATAGACATGAATAATACCTCAAATTGCGTGGCTTTTTATGCCTGCAAACGGCAAGAATTCCTGTAGACTTAGCATAATTCCTCTACTGATTTAGCATAATTTTTGTTAACAAATGTCAGACCCAAACCTGCCATAAGAAAGCTGTCCATGAACGTTCAATGCATGGCATTGTGTCTGTTTTAAAGTCTGAAGCATCTTTCCTTGGGGGCCAGTGGGAATCACATATTAAGCATAAAACAATTCAATGAAAGATATTCCCTGTGGAGAAAAGAGAGACATGGAGACTTTATAGGCATTTGATCCAGATGACTGGTCCTCTCGCACCGGTGGGACTGTGGGGCGCTTTGCATGTCATTCATGCAGAAAGAGGAAACCTGAACAAAAGAAGGTCTAAATGTTTGTGTTGCTGACTGTTTTACACTTCAATGTCTTAATTTATACAGTACAATAATACAAATCTATTTTCTGCGTTATAAAAGTAAATGAAGAGGTGACTTAATTCATTCATATATTCATTCATTCGTTAATAGATGTCTAATATCTTTGATTCAGGTTGCATGCAAGCCATTCAAACAGTAGTGCCTGATTTCATAAATGAAGTGGTTAAATAAAGTGGTTTAAATAGTTTTTAACCAAAGCATTTAAGTCTTAATCATTTAAAAACCTTAAGTTGTTGCTGGCAATTTGATAAGAATTTCAGTTCTTCATCGTCCAACTCAAATATAATCTGTTAAGTGTGTTCTTAAGACTGTCACGAACTGTGAAAGATTCTTTTGATTAGAACGAGACTGAACATTTAAGACTTGATTTGACTGGAAGGGCCCATTGATACGATCCCCCCAGATTTGCAGCGCTGCAGTGTCAAGCCCACCACGAAGACCAATTTTAGCAGGAATGCTTTTGTAGGCATGAACTCAAAGCGTTTCGATTACCATGTGATGAATTTGCAATTTATAGCAGAGTTGAAAAAACTTTAAAGCTGGCAAAGGGCAACAGACAAAAAAGTCATTATTTCATTTTCTCGTGGCTTTACTGGTAATCTGAAGCTCAGTTCTCACTCCTTTGCACTTTGTGGTCAAATATATGTGGTAATCTGTGCTACTTTGGAATTTTTTCCTGCTGTTCCCTCTTTGGAATTTGGTGGTGTGTGCAACAAAATACAATGTTCAGTATTTGTGTTGATTTAATTGTTTTGTATTTGGTTTGACCGTTAAATGTATTGTGAAAGAAGCATAGAAAGGAAATGCAGGTTTAGGAGTAACGGATGGATTTAATTGTTCTATGGTTACCTGAATTCCTCAGGGGGTCATAAATTGAGTTGTGTTAGTTCGTGTGTGGCGTCCACATGGACCCGTGGGTGTGAAATCTCACTCACTAGATTTTTGTTTTTTTGTCAAGAAAAAGTTGCTGCAGTGTTCTGTGATTTTATAACATTGTTGTTTGGATGCTAAGGGCATGGCTAGGTGGTTGCGTACTGGCTACATTTCTGATAATCTATTTTCCAGACATGGCCCCTTGTTCTTTGTAAATCCAATTTGTGTTTATGTTGCTAATGGTGGCTGGATATTGAAGAAAAAATATAAATTATCCAAATAATCCTAATATATTATTCAATCAAGTCTTTGACTTTGGCTATTATTCAATCAAGGTTTTGGAGGTCTACAAACCAGGAGTCACAGTCATGGTGACCTTTCGGAAGACCCTCCTCGATCATAATGATGAACTTTGAGGGTCTGAGACCCTGAGTACCAATGATCATAAATCAGAGTAAATGTCTTGGTCAATTAATCTATTTCTCCTTCAGGAAGTTTGCTGGCAGTGACCTGTGTGTGCACATAGTATCTGCTCACCATGAAGAGTTACTACCGAGAACAGGCCATGTAAATGCTCCCAGATGTAGTGATTAGATCTTCCAGCACATCTTCAAAACAAACCCAAGATTTCTGGCACTCAAGAGTAGGGATGGTTTATGATCCACAGTGGACTCCTCCATCTTTTGTCTGTTCATTCAAAGGCAGAAGTTGCGTTTAGTTATTTAAGGCTAGGATGTTCCATTACATTTGGAGACAAACACTTCATTAGAGTTTAAAGTTTCTTTTTTGTGTTTAGAGCCAGTCACAGTATCAAATTTTGTACCATATATATGAACTCAAACATATGCATTTCATTTTAATTGTTGAGCTTTTTTGATTTCAGCAACAGATGATCCAAATACAACAGTTTAAATCCTTGTATTACATAATACCCTGTTGCCCATATTAGTTGCAGATTCTGAAATGATTGCCCAATTTTAAAACCTGAAGTGACCACACTTTTCATATGTTTCTCTTGTATTCTTTCTCTTTGAACTTTACAATAGAGTTTAGTTGCTGCATTCTGGCACTGTTCACATGTTTCATGATTTTTCATTCAAAGAGACTCTTAGCGCTCACAAACCCTGGAAAAAGACATGGAACAGTACAAATATACGCCTTGAAGGTCAAAGGTCATTGACGCTATGATGACCTCTCACACTGGGGCTTTATATGATTTATTTGTGGCACTGATACTTGTAGAGCGTCAGGTGTAGGGCGTCGACTGATGAGACCTGAGAACTCCTAACATGTACATCTATTTTGCAGTCATTGTCATTTTTGTCTGTGTTCAGTGTATAGAAATGAGATCATTTCATCATCACCTCTTGAATGTTTTGCTTCCTCTAACTTTCTTTCACAGTCTATCTGCACTTAGTCTTATTCTAACAGGCTGTCTGCTGGACCCCTGATGTTTAATCATCTGTTTTTGTCTTTTTCCACTGTGCAGGGTCCACTCGGTCTGGATGGCAAACCTGTGAGTATTCCCCAGCTTTTATAGATGTGGAGTGATCTAATGAACGTGTGTAGACAGGGGTTGGAAGTGTTTGTCCAGACCGCTCTCTGCCTCCCTAACTCTCTTTATAATGGCCTGAAATTGTGTGATGTTCTGGGAGAAAATGCTTCAGAGGCACTGGAAAGAAAATTCACAAATGAGTTCTCGGTACGGTAATGTGTAGGTTAAGTGTGCTCTCTGTAAGATATTGTGTGTTATTTTTTTATGGTACATACTTTTTCTTGTCCCAGCTTAATATGTAGCCAGTGTTTAGCTTCAACCCTAATAAAAAAAAAGGATGGTGTGTAAAGGCTTAATTTATAAAGAAGTTTCCTGTTTAGATTTCATCTGCATCTAATATACCAGAGAAAGTACAAAAAGATATCAATATTAACCTAAACATCATCAAATTATTTTGTAACTGAAATGGCCACAAAGCTTTTCCTTACATTTAATTACACTGCATTCTTATAACTAACTTATTTGTTAAATCTCTATTTACAGGGTGCTCCAGGACCTAAAGGAAGCCAGGTAAACACATTTTAAATCTCAGCTGTGCTGTAAAGATTACTTCTGTGGCTTATGTCAAAGTCGATAAGCGAATGTTATTTTTTAACTCAAGAGTTGTTTAGAAGGTGTCTGCTCAAGTAAACAGATCTGGTAGCTGTTGTTCAATACTATGTAAATGACATTTACATCATTCATTTATCACTTTAGATTTAAGGTCACACATCAAAGAGTGATGTTAACCACCACGTATGTCTGTTCATAAATGAGATGGAAATAATGGATTACACACTGAAAAACAGAGAATTCATCATTGTTAACTTGTGTTTTTCTAGATAGGTGAACGTATAGGAACCCAGCTGAGCTCTTTTGCACTTTCAAGAGAAACCCATTTGTCTAATGTTAAGTAAACCACTTTATTTTAGAGGACATCTGCAAGGCAGACCACATTGTCATTACTCTGTTGCTTCCTGTGAAAGACTCGTCATGTTGTTTTAACTGAAATCAGTCAGGTTGATAATGGTCTGGTTTGGGGTTTTTGCAAGTATATACAGTAACTATCATGCATCTTTGAATGGGCCTATTTTAAAGTGTTTACATCACAAGCCAAAGTTTTCAGTTTTGATTTTCTGCTTTGTTAATCTTTTAAATGTGGTCCATCTCAGACATTGATGATGCTCTTAATCTGACCTGTATTAGATTTACATCTAAAAACCCAAATCTGATATTTGACCCCTATTTGCTTTGGGAAATGTGACACAGATTCATTGAATTTGATATTATTAATACCAATTTATCTGTACGTATAAATAAACTGGAAGCACACTGTATGATTTTACTACATATGGAAATATTAGAATTTAAAACATCACATTCGATGTGATTTTCGTTCACACTGTCATCCAAAAATAAGATATAAGAGAAAAAAATTCAAACTTGGGCCACATAAAACTGTGGTGTAAATGCAGTCAAAGATTCTTACACCCCCTTCATTTTCTATTTGATCATGTGTTTTACAAATGACTGTAAGATCAAAGATTACAGCTATATCTAGAGCATATGGAGAATGAGGTTCTGCCATTATTTGTAGAATGATGAGGTACATGTGAAAGTTAGAGAACACCAAAGACTATTGTGATATGTCTCAGTGAATGCATCACGGTTCACGTGATTTTTAGACATGTTTTTGAACTGCGCTCTCATCTGGTCATTCTTTCCTCTAGACCTTTGTCGTGTCAATTTTTCATTTCTGACAAACTGTCTAATCAACACACCCTGCTCCTTTATTTCCAGGGGCCTCCGGGACTGAAAGGAGATAAGGTACTTTTATGCCTCCTGTCAATATTTTACACCACACACACAGAGAACTCTTTTAATTCTGCTCTCTGCTTCCCGGCAAACAGATGTTTTCGGATTTTTAAAACAACTCACAAATTTCGTTTGCATTGGCTTGTGTCTTCAAACACATGTTTTGGAAGGGACGCAGAGCGTGTCAAGCTTAAAATTAAAGGAACTACAAACCTGTGGTGAATGGAGGCAGTCTTGGAGTCTCTGCTTGATTGCAGGGAAAAAAACTGAACAAAACAAAAACATGGAGACTTGGGATTTGTCTTCTCCCAGATCAGAGTTTTTCCTTTAGTAATTGGTAAACAGAATAATGCTCCTCTCTTCTGCTTTTATTTAACTGACGTCTTTTGTGGTACTCACTATAAATTAAGACCTTAAGGGAATGTTAAAGATAAACCGGGTTAAATTATAGCAGAAACTATTTAAATGGGTTAAATGAACTTGTTAATGGCCTAAAAAATACAGAAGTTCACATAGCACATTTAAACAAACACTCAACCTCATATGTGAACATTATGGTGGTGACTATTTCGCAGACAAACACCACATCAAGTTCAAGTGTTGTAATTCATGTGGTGTTTGGTTGCTAATTGTATTTCTTGTCTTTAGGGTGACCAGGGAGACATCGGACCAAGGGTGAGTGATGTCATATTACTGTCTAATCCAATGTCTATTTATATCTCGTCAAATTTAAAGAGACACACACACACACTTTTTGAATTCCTTAAATATTGTTTTATTTAAATAGCATTTCTAAGAATGAGGACATCCCAAATTTCTCAGAGGGAAAATATCATATTATATACACACACAAGCAATCACACAGGGGTATTAAGCATGTTCATAGTGATATCCAGAAGAGTATTAATGTATCATACATCAAGGATGAAGAGCTGAACTGTGTGTGACAGAAGGCTGAATTTTTTTAAGATGTTTTAAGCTAGTATCATCTCTCTCTCTCTCTCTCTCTCTCTCTCTCTCCCTCTCTCTTTCTGTCTCTCTGAGGATGTGTGTGATCAGATGGCCAGAGATTGGCTTGCTCCTCCACAGTCTTTACCACAATGAGGCACTGGAGATTTTCTGATATTTTTAATCCATATATGTGGGGATGGCTTTTGAACACACAATTATACATAAAGTGGGTATTTTCTAAAAATATCAAAAGTCGTATTTTGGGGTTGGGGCTAGTTTGAATTAAATATAATTTGTGCTATTTAGGAACAATAGAAGTCAAGCCCTGATAGCTGTGTGTGTGTGTGTGTGTGTGTGTTTGTGTGTGTGTGTGTGTGTGTGGGGTGTGTGTGTGTGTGTGTGTGTGTGTGTAGTGCTGAGTAAAGCATCAGTGTGGGAAACCTCAGTCATCCCTCTGTTCACCACATCCCTGCTAACTAAAGCCTCATGCTCAAAGTGCCATCAGCATGCTCTCTCTCACCATTTTACTTTCTCCCTTATTCATGCTCTGCCTTTTTGTATTTTTTATAACTCAGATCCCGTCTCAGCCTGATTTTACATTCTTATCAATAAAATGTTACAATGTGGCAGAGTTGTGTTGTGGAGGTGTTTACTTTTAACATCAATCTATATAGCCTCAGATT
>JAZGTK010011163.1:0-15835 GCA_036877625.1 Ambastaia sidthimunki | reverse complement strand
AAACATTCATGGAAAACATCAGTACCTTCCCTGGGAATCGAACCCACAACCTTTGCTCTGCTAATGCAGTGCTCTAGCAATTGAGCTACAGGTAAAGCAAAAGCCAATTTCACTGCTTCACACTCAAGTGTTTAAGCATTTCAAAGCAGACTCCAGACAAATGCTTTATTTACACTTACAAACATCATCTACCACATGCTTTCAGCATTTCCACTGCTAAATAACTACATACGGTACAAACATCACTACATTTCTTTTACAAATACAGTAAACAGCCGCTGTACTACCTGATATTGTTCTTCAGTCTCTTGTTGCAGCTGAGACATTTAAACAACGAGGGTTTCTTTGGCACGTAGACTCGCTTTCCCTCAAAAGTGCCATAATAAAAGTCATCCACCAGCATGACAAGTCTAGACTGGGTCTCCATATTTTTGGTGGGTGGATTTTCTGTGTTAACCCTGGGCACAACAGAGAGGGTCTTGGCGGACACAGGTTGGGTGCCTGTGGTGTTTGCAGGCTTGGTTTTGTTTGTGACAGTCATCTTGGCATCTGGACAGCAGAACTGAGTAAAAAAGAAATAATTTTGAGAAATGTTGGGCTGTCACTATGATTACAGCTCATAGCTTTTTTTGTTTACAATAAAAAATGCTTAGTAATTGTTGATGATAAATTTTAGTCAAGCAATAATCATTATGTAACCATGCAATGTGCACTTACACACATATGACTCCGCAGAGCCTCAGTCATTTTGAACTGAGCTCCACACCGAGGACACATATGATACAATGGTGATGTTTTTGTCACAGGGATCGCTAGAAAGACAGAAAACAGGAGTTCATTTCTCAACGCCACTTTGCTTTGGTATGAAACTGAAGATCATGCACAATCAAAACTTCTCACTGTGGAGAACAGTTTGAGGAGTGACAGGAATGGAGGAGACCACCGCAGGGCCGTTGGTCTTTTGATTGCTCATGACAACAAATGTCTGTGCTTGAGCTCCACCAGGAAGGTTCACTGATTTCATGAGGCTCATCAGGTTTTGCAGTTCCAACGGGGGATTTCCAGGCTTTAACGTCACTGTAAACGGGTAAATATTAAAGATGGATACACAAAAAAATGTTAGTACCAGTCCTGGGTGCTGACTGGTCAACATTGGTCAGTGTTTCTAGCCATGCTACAACATTCAATCCTGTAACAGCTATGATGTAAAACACTGTGTTTGGGTCACTGTGAAAATTTGTGCCCTTAATATTACAGGCAGGGTTGGTTTCATTTCAGAAACATTTTTTGTTATGCTGCTCAAAAGTCTCTTCACATCCTGATAGTGATTACTAAATAAAGCGGCCTAAATATATTTATATAAAAATGTATCTTCTGTGCACGGTGTAGGACCATAAATTGTTCATCAAATTCAGTCTTATGCATTCAGTGTTAGCTTGCTATTGCTAGCCTCCCCGAAATTGCCAACCCTACCTTTACACAAGTATTGCAAACAAGCTTTTAAAACCACTATCTAAATATAAAGGCATTTAATGTCAGTATAATAAAAGAAAGCTGCTCTCAGTAGAAGCGTCTTACCGATTTTAGTCATGGTTTGTGCAGCAGAAGGCTGTGGAACAGTTCTAGAGGACACAGTGGTTAGAGAACTCGCACTAGGATGGGTTACCGCAGTTGTGGTATGTATAGTGAGAGTAGCAGGCATCTGCATTGTGCTAAAGGAGTTTGATGTTTGGGCCACTTTTGCGACCGGAGCTGCGGCTCTTATCTGAGCTGGGTGAGTAATTATTTGGGTCGATCCAACTGCTGATTTAAAAATCTGAGTCCCGGGCGCTGACACACAAAAAGGCGTAAAATTCAATGTATCAACAAGTAAAACATCTGCACAGCAAAATGCAGCCCACAACATGTTTACAAAATAAAGACAATATTGACATACCTTGGACTAATGTAATTGGTCGAACAGTTTGGCCTTGTTGGACATTTAGAACCAACCCCATTGGGCTCTGGCCAGGCTGGACAGGAAGACCCTGTTTATACACAATAGAAGTCGACAATGCTGAATTCAGTGGTGGCCATTCACACGATTAACATTTGTGAAGATAGCCAGAAACAAGCTGGGATCTGTATGGTTGGATGGTAAAACCTGTGTGGTGAAGTAAATCGGTTGGCTGTTGGCAGAATTAGGAATGGGAGATGTGCCGGGCAGAAGAACCTGTGACAAAGCCACAGTACTCAGCCCTCCTGCACTAGGAGCCAAGATGACCTGCTGCCCTTGTACTGCTTTATGAATATTAGCCGGTACAGCCGCAGAAACTACTTGAGGAGCCACTAAAATAATTTAAAAAATGAATAATTAATAAGAAAAAGACCTTATAATCTTCTAACAAGATCATGGGGTAGAATAAACTCACATGTGCTTGTCAATAATGGAACAGCATTCACTACAGACGCTATGCTTGGGATCATCATGGTTTTAGGTTTGGCTGGAGTTTTAACTGATGTGGAAGGAGAGGAAGACACTGAGCAGCAGAGACAAAGAGATTTAGACAGGGGCATTATGTTTTTTAAATGATAATGAAAATATCTCATGCAATCAACAATTAAAACGTGTAATGACACACCAGTGATTTTCTCGCGGGTGGGAGTATTGATTTCTGCATTGTCCACCGGCTCCTCCATTGAATGCTGCTGTTGCCATGGTTCCAGCTCCTCCTCCTCGCACTCCATAAACAAATCCGCATCCATGTTTCTGAGATACAAAAACGAGTTTTACTATCACCAAAGACTCTTATTTCATTTTCTTTATTTAGTAAACTGCTAAATAAAATACACAACCCAAGTGGGGAATTTTAAGGATTAAATGTTAATGTTTGTTTAAAGGCTTTAATGATACACGAAACAAAAAACCTACGGTTTTCAACGTCAAATTTGACGTCTGTCCATAGACAAAACCACTTCATCCTTAAAATGTGACAAAATGATAAAGGAACAGTAAAAATTTATTTTTACATACATGCTAGTTATTATGAACAATATTAAACGTCCTGCGTTATGAACTCAATGCGCTGTCACGTCACTTCAGTAAAGTCCTCAGTAAACTGTACACGTCCGCGCAATATGCGTCTATCCAACTGCAAGAGGCGGAGAGAAAGTAGTTCCTGTGCCCTGACATCTAGCGCGCGTTTCTGCAGGATTTGACGAATCTGAACAGAAGCACAAGTCCTCCAAGGTTCACAACACCAGCACATGGGGTGAAAACCAAAAGTTGGCCTGAACTAAAGACACCGCGACGTTTATTGCAAAAGCTCGGTCACAATTTATGCAGCCACCCACTCGCACTGCGCATACTGTCCTCTGCGCAGACAATGCACAGCGGTCGTGTAACAAGCGAAATAAACCTCGAACCGGACGAATATGGTCCCATTTATAAATAATACTTACCGGTGTAATAGGCTATATCGAAATACGTTTAATGCGATATACTGAAAGAACACAAAGCCAGTCGGTACGTCACAGACGAGACGAATAAATGCGCTAAATGGGCAGACGTGCAGTTCTTTCCGTGGCTCTGATTGGTTGATGCGCAAAAACGCAGCTTCCGGGTTTGAATTCGGTCCTCTGGTTTGCTGTAATCTCAGAAATGAAGAGGAGTGGTCAGTGGAAGAAGAAAATGGCTTCCCTCCTTGCAACGACAACATTTTCCAGCAATTACACCACTGACAGTTTAATAGTGAAACGCAGATCATGTTGGTATTTTATTTAACACACTGCTGGCAGATGATGGCCTTTTATAAACTAATTTCCTGGTGCAATATTATTAATCACATAAAACGCCTCATATATAACAAATCCGATACAATACAGGTAAATGTGTTGTGAACACATGCATACAAATAGCACAGATAAAACATTAGATAATGTAGTTACTGTATCTGCCTTAATATGTTCGCGTAGACCCGCATGCGCGCGCGTGTGCGCGTTCGTGCAATTTGTTCGTCTAAAACGAATGTGCTACAGGTTTTGTTGTATTAGTACCTATGGAAATATTTGTATTAAAACATTCACAATCAGGCTTAATGGTAAATAGTGCACTATCCTAAATATGACTAACGCCATCATTGGACCATTCAAATAAACTTGTTTTGATAACGTGCTGAGATAAATCATGGCTCATGGTTAATATTGCTGTTACCTACAATACTAAATGTCCACGTTGAGATGCTTAATAAATCAGGAAGCAAAACAGAAAGTACATAAAGCTCTAAGCTGTTGTTCAAGTTGCATAAGCCCTAAATAAACTGATTCTTGACAGAGAGAGCACATGTGAAAGGCTTATTTATTCTGAATAAGGCTAGATAAGAGATGATGGATTCATAACTTCATAGCATGGACATCATATTAAGAACATAATTAATATTAATTATTATTATTATTAAAAGTGGAATTGAACATATATTTGAATCTTTTCATTAAGCATTGTGTATGTAGCTTTAGTTACATTTTCCATACAGGCTCCCAAATTCTGCTTTGGAAATGGATAGCTGGTGCAGTCTGCAATAGGAAAACTGTTGTGGTCACTGGTGCCAATACTGGGACTGGCAAGGAAACTGCAGGAGAAATGTCTCACAGAGGTTTGGTACAATATTCCATGAATTCCCTTACTATCAGATGTGGGTTTAAGTATATATGCTTGTGTGTATTTAAGTATTGACTTGTGAAGGCCTGCAGTCATCTCGCTCGAGCTGAGAACACTGCAGTGCAGAATCTGTTTGGCTGCTGCATGAGAAATGATTCACAATGAGTCACTTAAATCTGGACTTTATTTACTGTCTAAGAATTCTAAAGTTAATTGCTACAGACGAACAACTGGACACACTCATTAACAATGCAGACAAGTAACAGACTAAAATTCAATAACATTCAGGCAAATTAGCTCACTGTAAGATAAGTCAATGGGATGATTCATTCGGAAGCAGTAGAGCTAAGACAAATCTTATAGCTCTTTATTCTAACAGGTGTGGTGATGTGCAAATGGATGGCTTTGAGACACAGAGGATGGCTTTGAGACACAGCTGGCTGTCAATCATCTGGGACATATTTCTTCTGACTATTTGCAGATATTTGAGGTTTAAAATATAATGCCTAAAATTTTCAAAACAGATTGTATAAAACCTTTGGGTAATTTATAATTAATATATGAACAGTATTATATAATTATAATAAATAATGTTATTAAAATATTAATATAACGTTGTAATGAAATAATAGTATAATGTTATGTGTGATTTATGATGTAAATTTGAGACCACTTCATCTACAAATAAAGCAAGCACACCAACCTTTCATATGTTCAGGTTAATCTCTCAGTGGATGCTTCTATAGGTACTGGAGTCTCATTGTACAGCTTGCATCCAGCAGTGATTCAAACAGGGCTGAGTCACCATATTGAGTCATGTTACCCCATGCTGGAGACTATACTGTCTCTGCCCCGCATGCTGCTGATGAGAACTGCACAAACCTCTATATACTGTCACTGACGGCTTTGAGAGGAAGTCTGGTTGCTTCCCTAATGCTCAGATGTTCTTTCTTATATTAAAAAACTCTTCTGTTCATCCTGTCTCTAGCATCAGACAGTAAATGTAGCTTTGTAGACTTGGCTTGTAGGTTCTTAGGGCAAAATGTTTAATGCTCTCTGTCTTTGTAAGTCGCTTTGGATAAAAGCATCTGATAAATGAATAAATTTAAATGTACTTAAGGTAAATTGTTGATGTGATGATTCATAAACCGTGACCAGTTTGTTTAGATGCAATTCAGAATTAAAAGCTGGTATTTAAGTAAAAAGGGATTTACTATATAAACCTGCATGTTGTTTTGGTCATGTGAACAAGATTCTGAAGGTCAAGATGATGAAATTGCAAGAAGGCTGTTGAAGTTGAGCGCTCGGCTGACTAAACTAAATGACCAGCAGTGATATATGATACTACAAGAAGGGCTGCACTCTTCCAGATACAATAAAAAGTGTGTTTAATAAATGATAAAATCAAAGTGTCATTTTCTAGTGACGCTAAATGCACAAAAATAAAGCATATTATGTATTTTTAAATGAACAAACAAAATTACAATAGGTAAAGTAACAAGATCATCAAAAGAAGGAAGAGACGACAATAGCAATAATAATAGAAAAGAACATTAACTGAAGAATAATTAACACTAATAACATTAATAGTGGAAATAATTTAACACAATTATAAATGGCATAAAATATATAGCATATTGCTAAAAACTTTGTAAACGCACTTTCTCGCCTTCTGGCGCATGCGTTTTATAGACGTGCCCTACGTCACCAAATGCACTGCGTCATCACGCTATTACAATCTGTAGCGGGGAAATACTTTATAAAAGTGAGGATATGGAAACTCAGGTAAAAGTATTCTTACTAAATTATCAAATAAAATAGTTTTTATTATTATATGCGATGCCAATTTCAGTTGCCACGACCAAGCAATGTCGTTATAAAATATCATCACAGGTGGACTTAATGTTTTGTGTGTGTGAGTTACAGCTTTAGGATGGTTTAGGTGTAAAAATACACTTATTTCTATTACTTTACGAATTTATCTGATGCTCGACAGTAAATAACTTCAAAACCTTGAGTGTTACTTACCTGTCAATAAAACAAACCCTTTTCTCTGATTGCTTCAACTGGGTTACTGCGTTATCTGTATTGTGGCTCTTAATAAAGTCTTTGAACTTTAGTTTGTACTTCTGTTAACGAAGCTAAAATTATATTTCTTTGTAACGCGTCTGCTATGATCATTCATATTTCCCGGCAAAACTGGTACTACAAATAGCCACGCCCCACACTCACGCTATAGGCTGAGCTAGAAAGAGATGGGCGGGGCTATGTTTTGGAGAAGGGCGACCCATTAAAGGTTTACTAATAAATACAATGGTTTACTAGTGATCATTTAACTAGTTCAGGAGACTTACCAATTAATAAATTCTTAAATTCATGTTTTGTATTTAATTTAACTGTTACGCTACCTCAATTTGCATAAAATAACAAATGCAAAACGGAAGCATTTTCACACTCTTGGACTCCATTGTATGGCATTAAACCACTAGATGGCATGAAAGCTGTGTTTTTGTAAGCATGTGGTAGCTGTGTTTAATGAACATGAAACTGTCATATACTGGACTGGACTGGAAATATGTGATGGAAAGATCCAGACGTCACATGATAACCTTGTGACGTGTCACACTCATAGTATGTTACAGATGTAATTATGTAACAAGGACACTAAAATCAATGTTTAGAACAATCAATGTATAAAACCAGGTTTTGGTCACGTAGACTTGAATTGGTTTCATAAAATTTGTATCTGCGTTTTCCCCTTAAATTTACACCCTACGCGTTTACTTGGTTTACACCGCCTTTAACACTGTGAATATTTGCAGTTGTTTCTTTAAAGAAACGCTTAAACTATATTTTAGTGGTTTACTCTAATGTGATCAGGTTGTTGCAGCCAAATTAAATTATATTTTTGACTTAAATACAACAAAGTACCTTATGTTATCCTATAAACATTTGGCAAGGAAAAAGTTGTATTTCATTTTCATAATTAAAACATTTCACTGCTAATACATGTTGATTATTATGTGGCTGTAAAAACATTGTGATTTATAGCTATAACTTATGAGACAAACTAGTCAATATATTTGTTTGATATTGGTACGCCATCATTTATTTTACTTTGCTGTAAATATGTGCAAAACAAAAGTGACTGAGCTGCATAGTGCAAGCCAACAAATTTTAAAAGGATTGTCTAATTAGGGCTGAAGAATGTTGCTGATGAGTTCCCGGCTTGTTTTCTTCTTTAATAGAGCCACTGTCTGTCAGCGCATGTCCTCCAGAGAATCATTTTGTGCCTTATTTTGGCCTCTAAACAACACAGTCATTTTCGTGAGCATTTGTTTTTTTGTAAAATTGTTGCCGATCGTAAGTGACGTTTAGTTCAACAGCAACTGCGTACACAAAACTTCTTTTAATCTTCGGCAGGTCAAAGATGTTTCAATTAGTAAAAAAAACAACAGTTTATTGCAGACTTCAGTCATGCAATATCTGTAGTAATTTCCGGGTGTCTTGCGACAGAGAATCAAGATTAAATCTAATTAAAAACCCATTGCTGGGCCAATCAAACAATGAAACTCCCAGCGCAATTTGGATCGTACAATTAGCCCATCATTTATAGTCAACATAGCGGCTAATTTACTTATGTCATATCTAGCTACAAGAGCACATCAATGGCTGGATCCACTTCATGAGATCTTTGCATGTCTAGCAGCTAAGGGCAAGACCTGACGTCTGTCTGTCTGCCTGTCTGCTTGCTTTATATAGGAAAAAGACACATATGAGAATGAGCCTGAAGATTATATATATCATTACACAAAACCTATTTTCCATATAAGCATAACAGCAGATAGACATCCTTTTTTATACCTGAAACGTGCTTATATTCATTCAAATGTTCCTTTCATGCAGTTTCAACGTAATTTTATTTACATAACCCAACCAATGTGTAATGTGAGAGTCATATTCAAATGTGTGGTCTTACGCTGAGCTTATATTTAACTACACAGTATTACACAATGTGATAATGTGAAAATAATTGTCCCCTAACAGAAGAACTTTCATAAGCTTTATTATTACCACAATTAAAACATTTAATTGTTAGCAACTGTTTTGTAATTTGTTATAAAGATAATGCTAATCGTTCCAGCATGTGACGGTTGTGCAGGTACAGAACAGCAGTTATCAACAACAACTTCCTTTTGACTTCCTGCTGTTTGTGTCCTCATGCCTACACAAGCACAAGTCTTCCCTGTGTTTGTTTAGTAGATACCTTTGTTAGGTGATACAAAAAAATCCCCCTCAGGGATGTAGAAAGTTAAGCCCTGATAGAAGCAAGCAAGTGCTTTTATTTTAGATAATGATGTCACAAGACAACAATTCCAATCATATGAGTGGCCTAGAAAATGTTCTTTCATTTTATATTTTATTTATTTTTAGGATGTTGAGATCACATGACCAGCTATAAAGTCATAACATGTTTTTCTGAAAATGGATGTACAAATACAGCTAAACTTCCTAAAACTAACATTGTTGGCAAACAATTGTTGCTAGGGCGCCTCCATGCATTAAGTGTTTTCTAGGTGGTTGCTGGGGTGTTGCTAAGTGATTGCTGGTTTTAACTTGATGAAACAACTATAGCCTAGCCTCACTTTGGAAAATATTAGCACATATTAGCGTTAGCCAAAGGTTTAAATTGTCATAATTATAATGATCTTAATTTAGGAGCAATAGAAAGATTACATGACCAGCTAATAAGTCATGTTTTATACTGTTTTTGCTGCCTTTTAACTTTGACAAAGATATCAGCCAGTTCATTATTCTGAATCGCTGTACTTTTAGGACACCATTAAAAACATCTCTATTTGTTTTCCCTCAGGGGTTAATGTTGTGCACAACCCCCATCCATTATATCTTGATGAGGCTGTTGGGAGGATTTGTGGGAAATGGGAGGGCCATAATAGAACCTCAATAGAGACCAGTTGAGCTCTGTAAAGATCATAAAAGCCCCATCATCTAGGGTCCCTGTGCGGTTGGCTCCCAGGAGCTGTGGGGTCACGGCAACTGCTGACCCATTCAGTTGACTTGACTGTTGGGGCCCCATTAAAGTCAAACTTCACTATCTCAAAGGGAATTAGATTCGGCTAAACTGCCTTGTTTTTCTGGCCAACACTGAGTCAGTCTAGGAATGCAGTAGACTCAATAATAATGGTACATGAAGAGGTCTTTCATTAGAAATAATGGACCAGTGTACAAGGTCCTTGCTTCTCCATTCCAAGGCAAGCCATCCTGATTAACAGCTCCTTAGGGGTCATCATCAGTTTCTCTGTTATTTATGAGTCTCCTATACAGGCACACACACAGCCTCTGAAGCTATGCAAACCATGGGGTGTTGGCACAAAGGGAACTGCTAATAAAAATAGCCCAGGGACACGGTGAGAGAGTTCCAACATGAAGAATATTCACTTACTCTTACTCACAAAGGGAATTTTTTTTTATCTCAGAAGATAATCAGGCCAGCGATGGAAACCTGAACTCACCATCGGGTTCAACATCAGTAAACATGTTGGGACTATGACAGGAGGTGGAAGGCAACGAAACAGGGGTCAGAACAGGTGAGAACGAGTGAAATCTAAGAAGGGTCTTAGAACAGCAGTTATCCCCCGCAGCTGATGGGACACCACAGTCGTCCACAAGCTTAGTCAGCACGTCACCTCCTAAGAAGACACCTGCTTAGAGACTTTAACCCCTGAGAGGGCACAAATGTGTGTGTTTGTACAGTGATTGTTTTGCTGCACTTGTGAGGGCCAAATTTCTGAAAATCTTTTTAAAAATACAGTAAAACCTTCTAAAACTGACATTGTTGTCATTAGTAAGAAAATGGTTCCCAGGCGTTTTTAAGCAGTTTTCCTGGTGGTTGCTAGGGTGTTGCTATGTGGCAGCTGAGGTCATCACTACCTAGCGCAGTTGCTTTAAGACAGTTGCTTTAAGACATTTATGTCAGATTGCTTTGACAAGTATTAGCACACATTGGTATTATCCATAAGCTTAAAGTTGGGTTAAATTTAATCTTTCATAATTATAATTTGTTTAAATTATGAACATTAAATTCAGTGGCACATGCAGATAGACCCGTGTGTGTGTGTGTATATACTTGAGGTCATTTAAAGTGCTCCTCACTATTTTAAAGGCTCATAAATCAGCCAAATCATGCTTTTGCTGTAAGTCTAGGTTTTAAGTCTAGAAGTTAAGTTGTGGGGAAGGTGTAGAGTACAGTAAATGTAATTATATTACAGATTCACACTAATATAGTTTGTGAGGCCTATCTGCGTGTGTGTGTGTCTCAGTCAGATGTTTTTCTTCTACCTTCCATTCCTGTAAAGGCAGAATAAGAGCAAAATCACGCCCAGCACCCCAGCAACTCCTGAGATGCTCTGCATCTGCTGGGACTGCTGGGAGTTTAAGCTGGGCTCTTTAGAGAAAGACAGACAGATCTGAGCTGCTGTGTAATTAACACTCAGCTCTGATAGCAGCTTGCAGCTGCACACATGCAGTAATCGCTGCTGACTGCTTTGTGCTACATGCGATCATGCTCACAAACTCATTGTAAGCGGTAAAGAAACAGATGGCCGCATTTACAAATGCAGGGCAGTAAGCCTTGACACAGACACACAGGTTTCCATGAAAAATCACATGTGCTGAGATTTGTGATCGTATCGGGTGATGCGTTTCACAGCTGTCTCACAGGCAATCACCTGTCTAGAATTAGTCACATGACATTTAACAGACACACCGGGTTTGCTGACAGACACAGAATGTGCTGTGTGTATTTAAAACAAGTTAATAAAAGATACATTCAATATCAAATAATACATTTTACATTTGAAGGTTACATTTTAAATAATATATTTTTCATTTTTATTAGATTTTTTTCACATATTTTTGACATTTATGAACAGTTTTGTCAGATGTACTTGTTAGCTTTTTCCATCTTTGTGTTTATGTAGTAAACTGAGTTGCTTTTTTGGAAGAGGTGACTTGAAAGAAGTTCTTTATTTTTCCCAGCATCATAATCAATACTGATGCATTTTTATCATCCTTTTAAACCCAATCAACTGTACAGACACCTTTAAAATGAAACAGGACCGGAAATCTACATCCTTTTTAATGTGTTAATTATTAAAACCACCTACAAATAGTAGTACACATACTAACTACTAACTAAAATCATTACAGTGCTTTTATAATGAATACTTACTAGGACAAGCACCACATAGGAAAGTAGTACCAACCAAATCAGGACAACTTATCAGCCAGATGAAACAGAAAACAGTGTAACAACTTACTATTAATAACTATAATGTCTTCTAAAAACAATGCAGTGCACTTTATAATTCCAGACAGAATTCTGAATTCTGTGTTTTGCTTCATACAGTCTCACTGTTGAAAGTCACCATGACTTTGGTGTATGATCAGCTGTGTAAAGAGTGAGAAAGAGGGCTGTATTGATCTCAAGTGGTTCGATTGTGTTATCTAACCTAATGTAGCCGCCAGACATTTTAAGGGACCACACTGTGCTCTGAATGGAACAACATTAAAATGGGCCTGTCTGTGATGGAGAAGCAGAACATGTCAATATCTCAAACCCAGTGACCTGGTTTGAACTGACTGGACAAGGTTGTTTTTGTTTGTAACCATCAGGACAATATTGTTTAAGTGCTCTGGCGGGGTCATGTTATCCATAAAGGCACTTAAAGTGGTTTGTGGAGATCAAACTCAAAAATGTTCCTAAAAATTAATCATATTTCTAACTTTTTAAAGGAATTAACTAACAATCTGTTAAGATTTCTTTGAAGCTGCAATCTGTAGCCCTACCGCCATCTCTGTTTAAAACATAAAATTGCAAGTTACATTACATACTTTTCTTTAGATATGCTAAAGTCAAATGACACCAAAATGACATTTCCTACTGACAATTATAAATCATTATAAGCTTACCGTTGTGAATTGGGGTAAGATATGGGGTCAGAGAACAATGTTCTGTTATGCACATAACCGATTGTTCATTTTCAACCCCCAAAAAGTTACATAATGCAGCTTTAATGTAATTAATATGTTAGCATTATGTGTATATAATAGTTATGTTCTTAAGTTATTCTTAATGAAAGTGTTACCCGGAACATCTTCTGTTTAATCTGAATCAGTCAAGGTTGAAAACTCCTGGTCTAAATGATATATATTTGTTTATTTCTAACAAATGATGGATGGCTCTAATGACACGAGTCTCTGTAAAGGATGAGTAAGAGGGCATTGCTCCCTTTTTACAGCTTATAAATAATGAGCAACCCAATAAAAGATGCTTAAATAATAAATGAGGGGCACTCAGATCACATATAAACTTCTAATGCTAACCCGCAATGCTTAAAACATGGTATTATACCAGCACACTGTTACCCAGTGATGGGCTGCAGTTTGAGATTCTGTCTGTTATTAAACTCGAATAAAAATCCTGAGTAGAATTGAATCTAGAATTGGAACAAATCTTTTTGGATTGTGATGTCATACTTTTTTTAAAATGTGTTCCAGAGAGAAAAGTGTAGTGTTTGTAGTTTCAGTGTGTCTGGTTTAGGAGAAATGTGATATTGTTTCTAGAATATCACACGATCTGGAAAGGTGTCAGTAATTCCTCGATGGTACGCAATGTTCAGTGAGGCAAAGCATGTAGGAATCTGGGTGGTGTAGAGAGAATATACACACCGGTGTGTATAACTGTTTCCTGATGTTTCTGAAACCTGATGTTCAACAATGATATCTGTGAAATAAAAATGGCTGTTATTCTTCTACTGGTTTGGATGGAATCAAAGGTGTTCGAGAAAGATAGCAGGCAGGAGAGAGTGTCACCAAAGGTCCCTGGCGTTGGTCTACTTTATAATTGATAGGTCTGTAGAGTTGAGTTTCAGGCTAGCATTACAGGGCCCAGTTGTATCTCCTTCAGGTAGAGCTACGCTAGCATCAGAGCAGAAGTCAATCCATCATTTGTCCAAAACATTTTCTCTATGTTTCAATAACGTTGGAAGCTTCTCTTGCATAGGACCTAAATGTAATGTTTGGCAGCTGAAAAAGTGATTAGGACACACATTTGTTTTGCTCGATTTGGGCATTTCTTGGTATCCAGACTGCTGTGACTGTTTCCTTTGTTGATGACACTTTGTAATCAGAAGTGCTTTTCGCAGGTTTTGCTGTTAATTGGTGTTACGTTTAACTGTACTGTCTCCTACAAAACCAACCGAGTCCACAAAAACTTTCTTTGTTGTTTCGTACAGCCCAAGATAAAAAATAGCGAAGAACTTTTTAATTTATCATTTGAATGCATGAGTTTGAAACAATGGCATTTTAAATTACTGTTAACACTGATGAATTTGCCTTTTTTTGCTTGTCACAGACATAACAAATGCTTTAAAATACCATAATGGCTAAAAAGGGTTGTACTGTAAAGTAACAAAGAAAGTAGCAATGATGTTGTTTTATACAAGAAGGCTAAAGAGACACATACAGTGTCCTCATCCATGCAGAGCAGGAAGTGAGGTCATATGCTGTTGTCTGTTGCATAACTGGCTGCAGTATGAACTTAAGACTCAAGGCAAATAAATATAGTACAAATATAGTACAGTAGTCCCTGGTATAACCTCTCAACCTGTTTTCAGTTATAATCCAGATGAAGCTGGGACTTGAGTTGCTCTACAGATTAGCATAACATGACCCTCTGATGTAATGGATGGAGGACAACACCACGCACTGTAGAACTACAGAACTGGTGAAATCAGACCCGCTCACCGTTTCTGGTATTTCTTTTAAATGTCAAGGGGACAACGTGCCTGAAAAGGGGTGTACTGTTCCACAACTCACTCCACACTAACATTTTACTACCTGCTCACTTAAAGGTTGACGAGTAGGTTCATCATTGTGGGGGGATGAGATTTCACTGAATGTTTTATTGAGCAGTATAGGGTAACAATACAAACCCTTCATGTATCTTTGAACTAAAGGGTATATTTATCTTACTGTTTGGTGTGGCATATCATGTTTCTAAACAAATATATAAATGGAAGTAATATAATTCAAGCATATGGATACATCACATAGTGCTAGTCATGATATAATCTACCTAAAAAATCTTTGTATTACATATACCTAATATAGCATTAGTTTCTCCTACTGTAAACCCTAGAAACCACCTAGCAACCCTTTAGAACATCTTAGCAACCACTTAGCCATGTGCTAACAACTAATCAAAATACTGTGGCCGTTTTTGCACATACAAGCTCCGCTCATATTTTCTTTAGTAAATGTAAAAACTTTTTCTGTGCTCTTGTAAAAGTAAAATAAAAACAAAAACAGGACCAAAGGCTCCAAATTGTTCCGTTCAAACCAAAACAACAAGTCAATTAGGAGTGGCGAAGCTTTTATTATTGTGGCTACGTTTCTGTTGACTCAGCCCACGCAGTTTAAGGATGTGGTGTGTTATGATTGTCAGTCTGCGTCAGCATGGCTGAAAGGCCACTTTGAATTTTAAGGCTTCCTTTGACATTCCACATTTGCTTTGGGCCACCGTTAACCATTTTCTAACCATGTCCTAAACTATTTAAATGTAAGTATATGTTTCTGTCTGGCACAAGTGGCCAGTGAGACGTGGTTAGATGTTAACAGCTACTTAAGTTCATTTGGTTGTGGAATGCCTGAGATGAGTGAGAATTAGGGCCAGACAGAAAACTATTCTTAAAGAAACGAACATACAGAGATAAACGCGCATGCAGTATCAAAAAGCTTATGGTAAGTGATTGTGAGGTCATACATGTTATTTTTCTTGAGTGATCTCATGTTATTCTAATGACAAACAAAACCTCTCAAAGCTGCCTGAACACAATCAAGCCTGAACTCATAAAAGCAATAATGGAGTCCATTTTGATAATTTATGACGGTTCAGAAAGCAATTCGGTCTTTATTGCGTTTTGTTTTTGTGGTTCTAAAATAGCCAGATTATTAAAGTCATTAAAGTCATTTATTATAAGACGGTGAACAGTAAGGTCGCTAAATCACAAAGTTGCATCTAGGTTTTGATAAAGTATGTTTAAACACACCTGACTTCACAATATTCGTGCTGTCTGAAACTAGGATTTGCATGTTATCTGAAGAAATTGATGCAAA
>JAZGTK010011162.1:0-15836 GCA_036877625.1 Ambastaia sidthimunki | reverse complement strand
GAAAAAGTCATTGTAAATAAACCACAATGTTATCAGTTATATAACATATACCAGTGAATTGTTACTAACATGAGTTTGTTATTGGAATTTACTGTTGTGTGTATTTTTCCAATAGCTTGCCATTAGTTAGACTAAAGTAAGATCTACTTTAAAATAATAAAAAACAAATAGTTCTTGTTTCATGTAGTGTGCCAAAATTAAAAGGTGTGACAATACAAATGTATACTTTTTAGTGTATTTTCCAGTGCTTATGAACTTAAACCTGTTTGTCCATTTAATGACATTTCACTTAAACCCCAGGAAGGCTGAACTGTGGCGAGTGGAAAACAACCGGTAACAAAAAGTGACAGTGTGAGGTTGTGTAGAAACCAAATCTCTCACTCACTTTGGTGCGATGCGCGTAATGATCACGTTTTATTGATTATTTGAGTAAACCCTGCCAACATAACTATACACAAATGTGTCACTGTGATCCGACTTAACTAACTAATTAACTAACTAATACATCATTTAAGCTTGTGCCAAGTTCTGAACGCTTTCTTTATTTATCACAACGCGCTTACCACACACACGTGTAACTGGCACAGAAAGAGAAACCTTGTGGGCACATATTAAATCAGTTCATGTTAGTGCTGTGATTTCACCACCTCTCACCTCCGTCTCCAACTGCACCAGCTCCATTTTGGGCCATGGTTCTGCCAGCTGAGCAAGTGGCATCGTGCACGCTTCTTTAATCTCTCTCAACTACTTAAATCTGAACCGGAATGTCTTCTGAACCCGAGATCTCCGAGATCCGATCCGTCTCTTCTGATCAGGAGTAAACGCTGACTTTCCTCTTTTATAATCCGGACTGGACGCGCGTTATCACAAAAAACAACAAAAAAAAGCTGAAAATCCCGTTTAAATGACGTTAATTCCCCTCTTGGTCCAGTAAGAGATTGGAGTTGCACAGCCCAGTTCCTTTAAAAGAGCAGATCTCTCCCGCTCACACTCACAGGTACACTTGATTTAAAAGAACATACGCTTTGCGTTAACGCATCTGTGGCCGTGGCGATGTAACGAGTCTCCTTAATATTAAAAGATGTGATTGTAATGCGGCAGAGCTCTGTGTGAACGCGTACACAGTTAAGAAGACCTGCTGGCTGTCAGACCGTTCCGCTCGAAACACAATCTTCAGCGTAAAAGCGCACGGGCTTCAGTTTGCCATTGGTTTGAAGGCATTCATGGGCCAGCCCCCTTTCACCAACTGCCCTGTACTGACGCCCCTCTCTGGACGATTACGGTTACTGAGCAACATCTCTTCTGTTATAGTGTAGTCGTATTCAGCATTATAAATTCCAATTAACTACGAATTAAAAGAAAGCCGCAATGCAGATTATCCCAAAAAATTTTTTACTAGAGAATGTCAACAAATACTTTACAGAAGCATTTATTATCACGAAATGGCATAAATATTTTCTTTTTCCTTCCTGCCAGGATTGATGCATGTGACCATTTTGTGGTGAAGGCTGCAATATGCCCAGACTCTTGACTTTTTCATTCCCTCAAAAGGAGAAGAGAGGAGCAACTGTTGATTCTGAGAGTGGTTACCAGTGGCAACCAGAGACCATCTGCCAGTATGTTGGCGAATCCGCTGCCAGATATCAAGGGGTGAGTAAAACACTGTATGAATGGTTGTCTTTATAAAATAGTTGTGGGTGGATATGGAGTATGCATAATAGAGAACCATCATTGAGTCAAATGATAACACAAAGCATTTCCATGAAAATGTTTTTAACGGCACTCAAATCCAATAATGAATGAAGCAGGGCTATGGCAGACTAAATTGTTTTAAGTGTGACATTTTTAAGAGGCATCAGGACAATGTCCTCCAATACCTCAACTGAAAAACAAAGAGACAAGATATCTTTGGAGGTGACAGCCTTAAACCGTGAATAAATAAGACAGAAGTGACCTTTATGAATGCTGGATACTTTATGGTTTAGTGCCATATTTTATGGTTTAGTGCCACAGTGGGCCATTATTGTATATGCCAAATCATATTTAGCTTGAAATCTTATTGTAAACAGGAAATCTTTGAGATCACTTATGTAGTGAAACAAGCCTGTGTATTCTGTGTTAGGCTATAGTCAACAAACAGTAATTGTGTGCAAAGATATCAGATTCAGTTTTCATTCTCAGTTCCGCTGACTTTGCTTGTCTTGCTTTTTATTATCACTGTAGACTTGGCTTATTGTAATGAGGACTTGGCTATCTGCCTACCAGCCTGTCCTACAATTAGTGTACTGTAAGTCTCTCTGTGTGAAAAACATATGTTAGAACAGCCAGTACTCACTTAAAGCTCCTGTACCCCTACTGTGTGAACTCTGGGTGCTATTGCATGACTTTCTAGGCAAGGTTTCAGATTTATTTAGTCCAGATAGTTTGTACGGGTCCAGACAGACTTAACACTGGAATGTTTGACTGATAAGAAGAGTTTTTGCTTGGTTTAAAACTCTGAAACCCCCACCAAAGCTGTTACTTGTGCAACTCCATAAATGTTTCACAACACTCCACAAGTCTTTATAAATTCAGCCAGTCTAACCTTGAAGATAATGTAATGCTGAGAATTTTTTAAAAGACAGAATAAAATCTGTTCATTGCTAAACGCCAGATGCACACAGCCTGTGGAATCTAAAGAAAAAATACAGGATCCAGATTTTATGTAACATAACAAAAAGTATTATATTATATAACATATAAATCATATATTTGTGCCATGTACTGTATGACTGGGCCATTACAAAAAGTGTTAAACTGGGTAGGAATAATAAACATTAGGAAGAATTTTGTTTTACTGCTTAGCCCCTGTGGGGTTTTTATACTAATGCAATTAGAGCATTTAGCTCGACCTAGTGGCCGGTGATATATCACACACTGCGGATCTCTTGACGTATCTCGCTATACATGAATGGGTCTGTTTGTTTATAATGTTTCAAACGTGTGCATGTAGTCACACTGATGACAGTTTGCCTGGTTTTCCATTTGACTCCTCTGGTGGACTGAAATTTCTTCCCTTAATTACCATGTTAAAACCATTTTAAAATTCAGCTCTGAGGCAAAGACAAAGTGATTTGTCAAACACTGATGCAGCTGTTAATTGCATCTCATTAATCTAAAGTGTACATTCAAAATAGCCGTTCATGGAAGATTAATTGTCTTTTAAGTAATCATTAGACAACAGACTTGTGATTTTAGCATCAATAGTTAGGAAAAGGCCATGACACTGTTTTATGCAGTGGATTTACATACCATTACTATTGTTATGTAGCATTTACATGACTGTACTATATTATTATCTGCCTGGGAATAACCTGCACTTCCTCACTGGGTAATTGTGTGTGCACATGGGGGTGTGATCTGATTTCAAGCCAGAGAGCTGCATCACTTCACCCCCAATGACCTCAGGGAGTCCCTGTCTGAATGACACTTATGAGAATCATGAAATAAAGACTCTTCCTAACATTTTACATTGCAGCTGTTATTGTGACACACCCCAATGACATACAACCTCCTATCCACAACACACACTTCCAATACCATCACATACCGCATGCCCACATTGTTATTATTTTAATAACTGTAACAATGTGCCCCCCCAAAAACGTCTCAGTGGTGCACACACACTTTATTCATCAGGATGTCCGCCCGCCTCCCACCCACACTCCATCACACACACCCATATGTGTGTGTGAATCGTTGGGCTGTCAGTAGGAGGTATGTGTGGGTGTAAAACCAAGCATGCCACAGACTGCAGCAGAGAGCCATAGAGCTGCTGTGGGCAAATTAACCACAGGACCTCAGGAAAATCTTAATGGCAGCCCTTAGTCGTTATAATGCCTGTGCTGCAGTTTCCTGAACATGGACACTGCATGTGTGTGTGTGCAGTAAATCAGTGACTTTAAAACCTGTTAAAAGACTTACAGTACTTGCACTGTGTAATTTGAAAGAAATTTAGTGTGTGATGTAGTCCACGTGGTTTGCAAAGTATGTGCCTTTTCTGTACACTTTATCTCAAAGTACATTTTCACTATGCAGTTAGAACTCAATAGGTTGTGTACTATATGTTATTTTTACAATGTAATGCATTTTTGTAATGAAAGTTGTAGTAGGCATACTGTATTGACATGACGTGGTATTAGTATAGAGCAAAAAGAACATCAAGGTTTGCTTGTATTATTGGTATATTGAGTCTTTATACCCACAGTCTTTATTTATTCTTCACTCTAGTGCCGATAATCCACAGCACATTTACAAAGTGGAGCGTCACACTCTCAAGATGGATTGTGGGATTGACAGGTTTCAAGTAAAAGTGACTAGCGTTGTTAGCTGTATAAGGTGGATGTTTATTGCTGCAGTTAAATTGTGTGCTAAGACTGTCTCGCTACAGAAATCGTAAGAGGGGTGCAGGTGTGGCAAAGAATGTATAGCAAATCCAGTTATTTGTAAATTTGTGTATGTTTGCGTGCAAACATGAAATGTCGGTTGAGTATTCAATGCATTGTGCCAGACTCTGGTTGTATACTCATATACACATATAGTATATAGTAATTACTTCCGATGTTTTAGGCCTTCTTGTGCATGAAATATATTTCATATGCAAAACGCACAAGTCAGCTACCTTGAAATGCAAAACGAGAACTGCTAAAGTACCATACAGAACATTTGAATACATAAATGTAGATTAAGATTAAGTAGCGCCATTTTTCTTTCAGAGACAAAAATTGAGGGGGCAGGGGGCTGTGAGAGTGCTTGATTTGATGTGAATATTCATTACTTTTGCCATCAGGAAGTTCATCAGTGTCTTCACTCTGCAATTTCCGCCAGGTGTGAATTCATTTGCCTCTGAGTTGCATAATTAGTCTTTTCTTTGCAGCCACCTTGAGAGGAATAACCAGCAAACACTAATTACCAAAAACACAGATTGGATCGCAGTCAGGCCCTGTTAGAAGTCCTCGAAATAAAAGCAAACATCAATAAAGCAAAGTTGTTTACTAAAAATGAGCAAAATCCCAGAGAGGACGTGCTCTGAGCATATGGATAGAGATGGTGTTTACTGTTTACTGATGCATGCAAGAGAAGTGAGCAAAAAGTAAATAAAGATGACTGAATTTGAACCTGAAGATTTTCTCAAGAACTACAACCAAATTTCTTTATTTAATTCATCTAAAGCATAACTAATGAAAGGCTCTGTAATCCATACACTGTTTACAGTAGTGGTGTTATAGACTGAGGAACATTTATCTTTGTCAGTATGAAGAATCAGATGTGTTTAGACATGCCGAGGACTGAATGGAATTTCCTTCTCCCATCTGTAGTTGAAGAGAGCGTATGATAGCTGCAGGCCTGTGTCTGAGTTACATTTATGCTGCAGGTAAACAGATCTCAGAACCAATACACTCCAACTTTAAATTACTCATGTTGAAATCAGGCCAGGTAGGGCTTTTTGAACAAACTGGTAATACATAAATGTTGCGTTAAAATTGAATTTATTCTTTGGAATAAATTGCTTTGAATAAAATTTGCATTTACACATTTTCACATCTTTGTGAATTTTGTCCATGAAATTCTTTCCGTGCCAGCCTGATATGTCTGGAGTTTTGTTGTTGTTACATTTCACAAAAATATAGTTCAAATAAAAAAGAACTTTTAGTAACATTATGTTCCGCATAAATGTGTCCAGACGCAAACAATGGATTGTGAATTATATTCTAGGTCAGGTCATGCCTGTGTACACAATGTCACTATAACTCAGTGTGAGACTATTATCAAAGCGCTTCAAGGATATATTTTATAAGACCACTCAAAGCTCAGCCGCCTCTTCTATAACAGAATGCAAATGCAATGATGCACCTGCTTTGATTTTGAAGTGTGCTTTTATGTTTTAACAGTATCTACTGTCGCATATCTGTATGTTCTGAATCGTGGTCTCCAGGCTTAAATGCACAGACAGGTGCACTCTGCTTACGGCATGCTGGCTTTGTACGAGAGGGCTGAATTATAGAGCTCATCTGAGACAAGTCTGTATGGTGCTTTTCAAACATGCCTTATCAGGCTGAACAATAAATTACGTCACCGACTTTATATAAGGTATTCTGTGTTTACGCCCAAACCATCTTTTACACGAACGGTAGGAGGCGCTAGAGTGCAATGCAATGTTTAGTTGTTTTAAAGTTTCGTTATCCTGGTGAAACTAAATTTAACGCCTTTATGACGCTTTTGTGATTATTTGAGTTTAGGTTATAAAGCTCTTTTTAAAATGTGAAGTTTTTAGGCTACAACAATACACATTGGTACGACATTTAGTGAATGCTTAATACAACTCTCCGCAAAGAATACAATAAAATGGTATTGATTAGGAATCTGGAAATTTGAAAATGAGTAAAATTATGATTAAGTTGAAGAAGAATTAAATATTACAATAAGCAACAGAAAGAAATACATATATAAATATGAAAAGCTGCTCCGATGTTTAAATAATTACCCATTTGATTATTGTATAGCATAAAAAGTAAGGGCCATTGAAAATTTTAAAGAAGTTAAATGAGTTTTCCCTATTTGACACTACCAGAAAGAACTAACAGAAGTCTGAGGCTGAGTTTGAGACTTAAGCTGATCAAACACTTTGTCTTTGCTGTGAGGGAGTTGGGCAAACTGCCGGGGAAACCGATTTGGTCTTCAATAGAATATAAAACAGGCTACATGAAACAGTTTCATCGACCCCTCCCTGCAAACCGAGAAAGGCGCAGCATGTAGGTCGGAATCACGGCCTGACATCAGCTCCGCTCACTATTGGCTGACAGCGCAGCGCTGTTACCTGTAGGAAGGTGTGCCAACCAGCAGGATGAACTTTCCTTTCCTCTGAGCTACGGGACATTTACAGGATCCGTATTCATGCCACCAAAATCATGGAGCCCGTAACATCGTGGAGCACCGAAAAAGTTACCCAGTGGCTTGAAGGTAACCGTGTGTGTGTATATGTCTGAGATCACGCTTTTAGTTTCCCACAGGTAACCTTGTATCGGTAGGTGGGAGACCCGGAGATATGACCGAATAGAGCAGGACACAAATCCTTATGGAAAGGAGGGAGTTAGTGGAATGAGGAAGCGCGTTTAGCTTGTTTATGGAAGTTTTAACCTACAGGCGGTAAATAAAAGAGCGAAAGTAGTTTACAAACAGACATTGTGTTTATAACTCCGTGCGCTTCACGTTTCCTTGTTTATAGATGATGAATGCAATGCTGTCATTGACTGCTCAAGTCTGGACTGGCCCACATCACCCTTTACACTCCTTTCTTTATACTGAATTTAGTACCATGTTCAGTTTCACTTTAACACCCGTGTTTTAAACTATATTAGCATAAGTGTTCGTGTAACTGTATTGGCACTGTAATTTCAATAGATATAATAAAGTAGGAATACGCAATAGCACCGGTAAATGAAATCGGTGTAATCACCGGTATGTGATGTACAGTGTTATACTTTTCACTTATCTGAATCATTATTTTTGACGAATAATTACAATTTTAAAAAGAGGTCTGATATACTATGTATAATGTTTGCACAGAACACCGCCCCCTAAATGTGTTTTTGTTCCTGATTTGATCTCAAAACTTAAAAACTGACCTTCACATTAGTTTTGTAATGCGCATGTTCACCAGAGCTACATACTTGCATAAAGTTCTTACGAAAATTCAGTTATTTCACAATATCCAAAACACTTTCGTGTTTCTTAAGAGGAGATTTTGAAGTCTTTGCCTATTAAACTGTGATGAAAGCATAGAGCTTCTTATCGCACGTGTTTTTCTGTGTTGGCGGGTATGTTGTTATTAATCAGATCCTTGTTTGTGGTCACTATGAGACCTCTAAAGGTACAATACATATTATGATAAGCCAAATATTTGTTAGAAATCCTCTAATTTGTCACAGCTTTCCAGGAGCTTGTTTTTACTGTCTGCTATTGGCTTATATTTTATATGAGGCTTGTGGAAAAAGCAACAAGAATCATGTTGTGAGCTTTTACAGGAAATGGATGAATCATAAGAAAAGATTGTTATGAATCTAGATAAAATGTTCTAGACAGTCGAAAGCTATTTTAGCTCAGGATATTGTTGCATAAAAATCTTAGACAAAGGCATTTCCTTCAGGGCCCAAAATCCCTGGGTTCCACTTTCTCAGAGAATTAGGCCTAAGCTTAAACCCAAAATGTAGCTGCTCTGTTTGAACCTGCCGCATTTGTGTGCATGTGCACACAGTGGGTTACAATAAAATGTTATTGTATTGTGTGTAGAATAAGCATTCTGCAGGTGTATCCTCACCATAATCATTCCAAAGGTCCCAGTGTATAGTAAATGTAAAAAACAGCAGGTGTGTGTTTAAACACGACTTTCAGCAACAGCTGGCTGCATAGATTTAGTGTGCTAGACACTTGACCACTCATTTCCTGACATTATAATTGATGTAAGGAATTTATTTGTTTTGACTGTGTGTGTGTGTGTGTGCCCGCTTAACAAAGTTAAATCGGACAATATTTCTTTTGGGGACATCTGGGATGTCCTTGATTTGTAAAAACACTGTTAAATAAACAAGTAAATAATATTTATTTAAAAAAACTAAAATGGAAAAGGGTGTGGGCTAGGGTTAGTCTAGAGTAATGATTAGCTGAATCGGCCCCATTTAGATAACTAAGTAAACATTTGTGTGTTAAGTGACTAGTTGCTCATAGTCTAACTCCTCATGTAGTCATTTCCTTTCATTCATGAAGTGTTGGCATCTCTCAGCTGTACATAACAAACAGTTTGTTTTCCATTCTTTATTTATTATGCATTTAAGGAAGTGTAAAGCATTATTTTAGCATTTTTGCATTATTTTAGCATCATGCTGGTCTATCATAAGTACCACTATGATGCATCCTGGAGTTAAGTGTCTTCCTGACTTACACACTTGACAGAATTACACCTACAGCTATTATGTAAACAGCTCAAGTGTGTAGCCATTTGACTTCACAGACATCATATATAATTCAAGAGACATGCAGTTCATCAGACCATCATATGAACAGATTTAATATTTATTATAGGAATATATTAAGAATATTGTACAGTCAGTGTGTATTTAATATATTCAGTATGTTGTATATTACAGAGACTCTTATACATCATAACTGATGTATAATGTGTGTTGTACATGTGTCAGGTCTGGACGCTTCTCTGCAGCAGTATTCATTCTCAGTGTGGAAACTCTCTGGCTCAGACCTGCTGCATCTCGACTCTGCCAGACTGGAGAAACTGGGAGTGCATAAGATCGGACATCAGGAGGTCATACTGGAGGCTGTGGAGAAGCTCTGTGCTCTGGTAGGATTGTAGAAAAACTTAAAGGTTATAAAAGGCTATTTGACAAATCAGTGTTATTATTGTTAGCCTATTAATAACAATTGATGTGTTGTCAGGGGGATAAAGTTTGTGTGTGACTTCCTTGTGTTTGTTTGGCTGAGTTTTTATCTGTTTCTATGACAAGAAGTTTGTTTCTGTGTGTGTGTGTGTGTGTGTCTGTGTGTGTGTGTGTAATCTGTTTCACACATGGAGCACTCAACTCAGTCATTCTTCTGTTAAAATAACATGTGACTGCTCTCACTCTCTCTTTCTCTTTCTCTCTCTTTCTCTCTCTTCTCTCCCTCTAGACCTCTATTCTCAGAGGCATGTAACACTAACAAAATAGCAAACCAAATCTCTGTGAACATTCTTTTATAGAGCCTGTGGAACTTGTACCAAACATAATCTATAATATGTATCTGATATTTGAGATATCGCCATGTATCTATTTCGATTATTCTTCCCTTATACCTCCTAAAAGCCATAGATTACAATCTGCCTCAGTTTATTTTTTACATAAGCTGTGTAATATTTGGTATGTCTGTCTTTTGATGAAATGACAGTATGCACTGTTGCATAGAAAAATAATTTATTTAATACCAGCATGATTTCAATATTTAACAAAAAACATCTATTATGCTTTAGGAGAAAATAATCTGACCTTTTGGTATTTAACCTATTAAATTTTTTAGCTCTTTCCAGTTTCCAATGTTTCTTTTTTTCATATATGCATATATCTAAATGTTAAAATCTATGTTGAATTCTAGGTAGTTTTGAATCTATAATTTTCAGTGTGGTCTCAGACTTTTGGACCCCAGTGTAAATAGCATCGTTTTACTGTGTATCAGATTATAAATACTTGATACTTTCTGGCTCGCTGACTGTGAACTTTTACTAAGAGTGGATGTACTCCATGTGCTGTAAGTGTTTTGCCTGCTGGAAGGATTAATATGGATCTGATGGTGCCAGGACCGAGTGTGTCGTAACAGCAGACGTCAGACTCGGCTTTTAGGATCTCGAATCTCCTGATCCACCATATCAGAAGAACATAGTTGAATAAAACATGTTTGTTCAGACATGGTTGGTAGAAAATACACAGGATCAAAGTTTATTCAGGAATGACAGCAATCTCTGAACCTCATTCAGAGGGTGAGAAAGAAAGAGAGAGAGAGAGAAGGAGGGAGAAAGAAAGAGAGAGAGAGGAGGATTCAGGAGCATACCAGACATTCCAGTGTAAAACGAACATAACATAGAGATGATAAATGAGGTGTAAATATAATATTCTTGTCATTAAAAAGGTATTTTGGACAGTAAATGTATAAATATTGTAATTTAAGAAAATATGTGTTTTTATAATCTGTTAGAATGGCATCTTTAAATCAACTCGCGCATACATCTGTCCTGTGTCTGCGCAGACATACAGTGTTGGAGGTGAGAGTTTGCGCAGTTTGACTGAGAAACTGCGTGCATTGGCTCACACTCTTCAGATGAGCATACAGGGCCGCTGGCATGTTAATGCCAGTGCTGGGCAGAGCGCCACCATTCTGCCACAACAGGTACTGCAGGCAGTGGTGGACGTGATCACAACAGCCAAGAATCTCATTTCTCTGCTCGACAGGTGAGGATCACACACAGTAAGACAACATCACAAAGCACCATCATCCTGTTTTGAGGCACTTTACATGGCCAAAAGTATGTGTACAACTGGACACAAGATTTATATATTTAATTTCTAAACCATGAGTTTAAAAGCTGCAATCTGTAACTTTTGCCTCTCTGTCGCCATTTCTGTTTAAAACATAAAATTGCAATTTGCTTACGGACTTTAAAGTCAGATGCAGCCAAACAGACATTTTCAGTGAAATCGGACTCTGCAATTCAAATTATAAATCATTGTTATAAACCAGTCTACTGAATGGCTGTATGCTTGGTATTAATTAAACAATGGTGTCCACATGTAGTCATATCAATGACTTTGGGGGTCTTTTGGTAACTCCAGCAGGTGATTAAATATTTCTTTTTGACAGATTCATATTGAGTTATTTTTTAGATTTGATCATAGTACATTAGTTTCCAGATAATAAAGTAACAAATCTCTTCTCAGCCACAGTGTGTATCTTTTGCAGATTCCAGTTTTCACAGCAGACTGGATATCCAGCAAATGAGAAACTCAGCACTCTGTGTAAAGATCTGGACACCGCTGTGCATAAGGTGAGTGTTACTGTTACTGGATGCCATTTGTGTGACATGCTGCCTAAATATTTGGGGAGATTGATATTTTGGACTAATTGTTTGGTTTGTTTGTTCAATGCCTGATAAACACAACCATGCCATAATACAGACCAACACATGTTTTCCATTACGTATGTGTGAGTTCACTGGACTCAGCAAAGTCAGAGTTGAGACTGAGAGAGAGAGAGAGAGAGAGAGAGTGAGAGAGAGAGTGTGAGAGAGAGAGAGAGAGAGAGAGAGAGAGAGGCGGGGCATTCAAAGTAAGGACATGAGAAGTGAAAGATTTGGCCATGTGTTTTTCACCTGTGGTGAGGGTACAGTACAGGAGGTCACATGTGAATCAGTCCATCAGAAGAAGATCTCTCATCTAAAAAGTAGGAATTTCTTATTTTTTCTACTTCTGATAGCTTTCTTTTTACCACACTTATTCATTTAACATGCTCAGAAACAGTAATCCTTAAATGGCTACACAAGCCTTGAATTTAATCTTTGTTTCTTTGAAATTCAGATAGCATCTGTTCCAAGTACTTTTGTTTGGCTATTTTAAAGGCATCTGAAAGCAATTTTTCTCAAACTTGAAGATGTTTTTATTTATTTAAATGCCTTTTTTTTACTGCCTTTTTGGTGCTTTTTGTGTTCTGCTACATGGAACAACAAAACCTGAAAATATATCTTATGCACAGGTGTGTGTGTCTTAAAATAGCTTTGGGGGTCTGATGTTTTATGTGTTGGAGTGTTTGCACAGAGGAAAAGAATCTGAATTGTTGATGATGTGACTCAGTTCTGCTGTGAGAGAAAACATCATTGCTAAAGAGGGGAAGGAAAGTGTGTAAATGAGATAGAAGCAAAAAGTGTGTGTGTGTGTGTGTGTGTGTATGTGTAGAAACAATGTGCAATGTGTAAGAATGTTGACATTTGATACTATCAGCCCCTTTTTGTCGCTATCCCACACACAGATAAGCACACACTTGTGCACACATACACACAAACACAGACACAAACACAGACACAGTGTAAATCACCAGGGAGTTGTTCTCTCTCCTTGTGCTGTTTTGTTGTTTTGTCTGTAAGTTTGTTTTCTGGAGTTGCTGCCAATATCTTTCCCAATTAAAGTACATTGTTGTACTTCCTGTTTACACTACAAACATAATTCTGCGTGTAAACGCTTTCCTGTACAACAGTCAGGCACTCTTTTACTGCAACATAGAGAAGAGTTAATGTACAAACTGCATCACTGTTCCACACAGAATCAGGTTTTTCTACTGGCCTGTTGAGTTAATGATACTTCTGAGCTGCTGAATGTTTTAAAAAGCCTGATTAAACTGCCTTGTATTGGCACAGACTATATTAACATTCAGAATGTTCTCATAATTTAATTTAATGATAAGTGATAACTGGAATTCACATCATAGGAGCAACTGAGATATGCAAAACTACATACTTTGAAAAACAACTATTTGCTGGTTTGTGTAAATGATTTCTCAGTTAGTTAATGAGATGTGTACTATTGTACAATGTCATCGTCTATGTTGTTTAAATATAGTGAGGCACATACAGAATGCAAAATACACATTGCAATACAATTCCTCTGTTTACTGTATATAAGCTACACGGTACACAACAAAGGACAGAATACAGAATAAGTGAGTATCTGGAGTGTAAAAACTAAATGTGCAGAGTTGAGGGTTACACTGTTTCAGCTGGTTGAGCAGTGCTACAACATTTTTAAAGAGCTGTGCATGTAGCTTTTGGAACTAGTGTAATGAACAGAGTATTTAAGAATCTTTGGCTGCAATAATAATAAAGCTGGTTCAGGCACATTTCTTAAGCAAGCTTAGGGAAGCTTTCTTAGAGGTCTTTCAATATGTGACATAATTATGTATATAAGTAACATGATCAGCTCAGATTAAGACAGTTTGGAGAAAGGTCAGCTCTCAGGTCAGAGCATTCCACTCTCTGTTAATCATCACAGTGAGATTTCAGTCCAAACACAAGACAATGCAAAGGTTTCTGGGAAAAGAACATGTCTTCTGCTTACTTAATAAACCATTGACATTTAAAGGAGCGCTCTGCCTCTGAAGGTGTGTTAGAACAGGTGTTCAGTGACAGGTGGGCCCGACCGTAACCACCGTCACCTGAAGCCAATGTTAATGTCATACAAACCTTTCTGGTGTGTGAGTCACACAGAGTGAATGTATCTTACTCACTGCTGGTGATGGGTGTTGGTTAAGATTTTGATGAGTACACAAACAAATATTCTGTGTCTTCAGGGTTAGCCCTGATATAAAAGAAGCTTTTATATCAGAGCTATGATTGTGTCTGTGCATGTGTTTATTAGCAGCACTATTCCCTAAGGTTTGGAATAGTTAACAGCTGATGAAAACGCTGGGCAACATGCATAAAAAATAATCAGAAACATTTGTGTAAATAATGGAAAGACTTTCAATTTGCATATGAATGTGTATATGAATATGTGTATTATAATGTAACTTATTTTTTGGCAATGAAAAGCTTTTTATCATGCCAGTTAAGCTAACTAAATCTAAATCTGAGAGAGGGACAGAGTAAGGCAGAAAGAAATATTTGATATATAAGAGAGAAAATTAATGAATTCAAAAAGAAGAGGTGAGGGAGTGAAAGACAGATTAATTAAAGAGTAGATAAAAAGGTAGAGAGAGAGAGAGAGGGAGAGTTAGGGAGGCATGAGCACACGCACACACACACACACACACAGAAATAACGTAGCTCTGGATTTGAAGGAAAAGGTCAAGTCTATCAGACAGAGGTACTGTGTGTGCTGTTTTCATCTTCTTTACCTTGAAAAAACTTAACGTTTTCCCTTCATTAATGCTTGGTTTTAAAACATTCTTACTGTAATATTTGCCTTTCTGGGAGGAAATAGCAGCTGAATTGTTTTCTTTAATAAAAAATGTGTCCTGATTTTTAGAAATCCTCTGTCTGCAGGGTTACTTTACAGCAGTACAGCAGAAACTCTTGGAATATTAAAAAAATCCCAAAGCAGAGTTTGAACAAAAATAGTTGTTTTTATATTTTTACATAAAATAATATTCAAAGGTTAGTACAACCAACATTTTTTGCTGTTGCAGATGTGAACAATTTTATCTGCCTTTTAAATTATGAATGTTTTTTGGTAATCCAGTGTGTGTGTGTTTGTTTATGAAAGTGAGTGTGATGAGAAGTGTAAGTGGATCTGCACAGAATATGATGCAGGCCTTATTTTAAGATCTACAGGCCTGTTCAAGACCCTGTGACATAAATAGAGACAGAATGATTTAAACACTTGTGTTTGTTTGGTTGCATTTAGTTGCACTTTCATTGCATGCAGCTAAACACCAAATGCTCTGTGTAAATACAAATGTAAATACAAATGCAGACAGTTACATGACAGTTAAATGTCATGCAAGTGAAGCACTTACACTGAAAAAGAGAGAGTAGATATAATCAGAAAATAATGAGAGGAAGAGATACCATTGTACATACTATAACTGTATAGAAGAGACAGGAGACAACAGTGTTTAGTCAGGGAAAGACTCTCTGCTTTCTGCAGTGTTGAAAGCAGGTAATGATCCTTATCAGTGTGAAATGAGGGGCTTTGTGGAGAACTCGAGGATAACAAGGTAAAAGCTTTTGAGCTGAATGGAGCTCTTTTGTGTGTGGACATCAGCTTCAATAGAGCTCAAATAGGGGGAAAACAGCAGGACTACAGAGAGAATAATCATCAAGTGTGTTTTAGAGATGTTGCTCTCTCTCTCTGTCTCTCTCTCTCTGTCTCAGTGAAGTCTTTGATATAAGAAGTATAAGAAGCAGGTACATCAGCTTTCAGATCAACAGTAAGGAGGATCTGTGCTTAAACCATGTCATAACGGCATATAATAAGACAGTTGTTTTGATGGGTTGTGAATATGAATTTAATCACTGTAGCAGATATTATTTTGAATATTCATTCCATCCATTTTATCGTTTATGTCTGTTTCCTTGACAACAGCATATCTAACAGCACATGAGCATGAAACTGTATGCTCACCCAATCACCTTAAAGAAACAGACAATTGCTCCCATTTAATGCGGAATCCCATCAGCCACTGCTGTGTAAAAGCACCAGCTCATATCTTATTACTCAAAAACTTTATTTCTAAACTAGATTGCTGCATTTTATGAAGGAAATCTTTAATGA
>JAZGTK010011161.1:0-15836 GCA_036877625.1 Ambastaia sidthimunki | reverse complement strand
TAAATGCACCGGACACTTTAATAAGAACTCAGTAAGAACTAAATGTTTACCACCACGCACAATTTATCATGTATGGTACTTGTATTGTCTGTCCTAGGCTATGTGTATGTCCTTAGTCAACCATTTATAGTATATTTATAGCATAGTATATGTATAGTTAGATTAGTTAGACCCCCAGTAAGGGTATCATGTGTAGATTATGTATAGGTTTTAAAGTGTATAGTCTTACAATTGGTTTATGTCTAGGGGTGTGTAATGTATATTGTATATTTATTTTAATTTTTTTCTCTATGTAACACTGTGGTCCTGCCAGACACAAAATTCCGTTCCACTGTATGCCCACACATGTAGCGGAATGACAATAAAGCTCAACCTTAACCTATGTGTATATACAGTATACCCCTGTGTTTCTCTTGTTTAGGTTGCAGTATTTTAGTCTAGTTTTAGTGTCACGACCCGCTCAGTCATGAATTGTGTTTTGTCCTGTTTGACCTCTAGGGGTCAGGGTTGTCTGTTTTGGTTTTGTTTTGGCGGAGCACATGGCTTTGTTTTGTCAGCTAGCCATGTGCTCCGGTGTCGTTATCAACCCCGCCCCCTTGTTAGCTCCTTGTTTCTTTTATTTTCCGCACCTGTTCTGTATTATTGTTGTCAGCGGTGTGCTAATTGTCTTTGTTATTTAAGCCGCGCTGATCTTCGGATCAACGCGGCGACATTGTTGTACGTATGCTTTATGTTTTCCCAATTTCTTGTCAAGTCCTGCCTGGTGTATGTTTAGTCTGTCTTGCCAGTCGTTTTTATTTATTTATTATTTAGCCTGTAAGTTTTTGTGTTTCTCTAGTGGGTTCCGGGAGATTTTCCCTGTGGTTTTGTTTCTGGTTATGGTACTGTTTTGTTTCTGGTTATGGTAGTGTTTTGTTTTCAACTGTTTCCTTTTTTATGTAATTCAAGTTCAGTTCGCTCAAGCCAATAAACGCATCCCTCGACAAACTACTGGCGTTTCATTACTGGGTTCCGCCCCCTCTCTCCGGTGGCGTGGCGTTAGTACGTTCGCCACCCACGCCGGAGACCCAGGTTCGAGTCCCGTCCCTAACAGACAACCCTGACCCCTAGAGGTCAAACAGGACAAAACACAATTCATGACTGAGCGGGTCGTGACATTTAGTCTAGTTTTAGCCAACTAAAATCTGATGGGCTTAGTTAAGTTGTAATTTAGTTGCAATTTTAACTCAATGTAATTGAACATGCAATACAGACAGAAAAATTTAACTGCTGCAAAATATTTAACTTGTCTTTATCTTAAAACTAAATAAAACCAAGCGACTTTTAGTGAATGATCATCATATTTTATGCTTTTCAGCATCTCGATTTTATCAGTTAAAATTATTTGCCAACAAAATTAACACTGTTACATTGTTGGTTATTCATTGCATTCATGTACTTTCATGTTTCTATCGTGCTGTTTATGTAGTATTGTTCATCGCTCACTGCCTGTTCATTTCACATTTGTATTTACTAACCACAATTGATCTGCATTACAGAATTAAAGGGTTAAAAACTGTTTGAACAACATTCTTATAACCAAGCAATAACTTAGTACAACATCTGAAGTACTGGAACATTTAACCTTTTTTTACAACATAAAATTATTAGCTGGTATGGTGATATTACATCTGTTGTTTTTTCAGCATAATCTGGTAATATAAATGAAATTATAACAATATAGATTTTTGTCAAAGGTCCACTGAAGATGGTTGTTGGAGATGGTATAGCATGAGTATACTACAATGAACACTAAACATGTAAACATGATGTTCCTGGCATAGTACCACTGGAGTGTTCAGCAGAGGTCTTAGACAATTACATTGGAGCCAGAACAAAAGATGTCACAGAAAATAACATGGTTTTCTTCTTAACATCCATTTCCATGGTTACTGAATTCAATGCTCTGCTAAGAATGCGTATTTGCATAATCTCTCCTTTTAAAAAGGTTTTCCAAAACTTGTTAAAGGGGTCCTATTATGCCCTAGTAAGTCTTTATTTTGTTTTAGGGCTGTACTAAAATTTTGATGCCTAATTGACACATTATTTTTTATATAGTTCAGATTGACAATAACTCAATGTTTTCAACTGTTTTCAGTTGATGCTGAATGCTCAGATTAGTTCTCTGCTCTCTATATATAAACCTTACTCCTTGTGAGCACGTTTCCCATGCCGGATCGATAGTGAGTTCGCGCCCCACTCAGATTATACAAAGGACTGGTGGCATAAACAGCATTACCACAGCATCACTTTTGCCTTCAAGTCTGCTTTATATACAACTACTCTATGCTTTCTATGTCAAACACCAGAAAGTTCAAGACTCAAATATTGCAATGCCTTACTGGGTGGCTGCCCAGCAGGTTTAGTACAGAAACTCCATCTGGTTCAAAATGCTGCCAAAATTTTTATGAGAATGAACAAGTATGACCATATTTGTCTGGTTGTATCAACACTGCACTGGCTGCCTACTTCAAAATTCTGATAATTACATACAAGGCCCTGGCTTAGCTCCTTAACACCTGAACGAGATCCTTTGTTATTACAGTCCTTAATGTTCATTGCGATCGGAAAATTCTGGTGGTTGATCCTTTTCATATTTGGCACCCAAACTCTGGAACACTCTTCTCCCAGTGTTGTGCGGGAGGCAGATACACAATGTCAGTTTACATCTATATTAAAGACCCATCTCTTTAATCTAACTTGCATAGTCCTATGCATGTATTACTGAAATCCCTTAAGGAACTGTTAGGCTGCATTAACTAGGTACACCGGAACCAGGAACACTTCCCATAAAAACAAATGTTCTGCCTTCACACTAAATCTGTCTGTCTTACATTTCACCAAGGTCCTTTAGTCAGCAATATTCTGACTTTATCCAGACCAGATGGTGAGATGGGATGACCTCTGAAACAGAACAACCCAGTTCGTGGCCTGACACTAGTTCCATTTACAGGTCAGCTAGCTGATCATCCTTATGCCAATCCATAAGGACTACCAATCCATCCAGAACCTGGATCACCCAAAATCAAGTGGGAACATGATGAACTAGTAAATTACAAATTACAGACCCATTTTAAATATAGCTTTTATTTAAAACATTCTTTAAAAGGTGGTGTCCTCGGATATATTTTCTTTTCATTATTAATATGCAGAAAAAAACACTGCCAGGATGTCCGGTTCACATGTTACTGCAAAACATATCAATTACAGAAAAAAACACTAAAACCTGACTTTTGTAATCACAAAACTAAAAACAGGGGAGAAATGTTTAATGTTTTTTAAATTTTAGTAATATTATAATTGCACCTCAGCAAACAAAATAAAAAAAAAACATGTCATGACCCCGTAAATTCAATAGTGATTTGAAGTGTTTTTATTTAATTAAATTTGTCAATGTGTTTTCAACAAAATTAGCAGTTCGCTACCTTAGAATTATAAGGTTCTATCTGACATTTTTGTCAAAATTGAGTTATTAACATATTCTTACTCTAATATAACTTAGACATTATTAAAGGTGTTTTATTTAAAAAAAATGCATTTGGGGTTTTTAATTAGAAAAACAAAAATGTTCTATCTGCGAAATTGAACTCAAACTTGGTCTTATAAGGTTCTATCTGCGGCTGCCCAGTCATAATTTGGAATGTACACAAGAGGACCAATCAGGTCTTACCTCTTTATGTTGTTACTGGTAAGCCTGTCCCAGTCCCACTGGTTATGAAAGTTGGTAAATGTAAAGATGTCATTGAAAGCAACAAGGAAAGTGCTATAGATTTCTTGAAAAGCCTAAATATCTTTGTGATTCACAACTTATTTCACTAGTTCATGCTGGCGTATGCTAGCTAGCGATTGCTAATGCTAACTAGTGCTAGCTAATACGAATATTATAATATCTATTTGAGAATTTGAAGGCAGTCATAGGTTTATGTTTTTGTTGCAATTGTTGTTTTCATCTTTCAGACAATTGCTTGAGTAGCATGATCCAAATAATCAAACAGAATAAACAATGATTTACAGCATTCAAGCTTTCTGTCTTGTTACTTGCGTGGAGCATGTTACTCAAAAAATTGCTTCTTCACTGGACGCAAAACTGTACAATTAAAAGCTTAGGTATAACATTTTGATAGATGAAAACATTTGTAAGACATACATTTAACATATGTTAAAATGTAGTGTACAGAAATTGTATAGATTTGTAAATTCCATTCATTTTGTGCAACTTTCTAAACTTCATATTTTTGGTTACAAATTTTTTTGCAGTCCTCCACTGCAATATTGAAGGTTAATATGGGTACACATAGCTGGCAGAAAACAAGACACACTGAATGACAACTCGCGACTTGTAGTTTGCTGCATGTATTTGTGTATGACATCCTGTTATCATTCACTGTTCACTGTTACCTGCTTTATTCCTGTTAGTGACATAAGACTGGAACATCATGTTCACATAGCTTTAATTACTGATATAATGACCTAATAAGACAGCATGTTCGTTTGCATATTTTACAGAACTTAACATTATGGAGGAAAACATGAAAGCGCTTCAGGTGCTTTTACCGATGTCTTCAGAGTTTTCTTCCTCATAGACCATCTTTATAAAGACTATATTTTAAAAATATAGTGCGGTCTCTGGAATTAGTCTTCAACTGTCTGCATTTATTTGTGAATGGTAATCTATTTATTTGGCGTTATGCAGAAATTCCATCATCAGTGCTCATGTCTGCCTTTCTTTCATCTTTCCTAACATGCAGTGACATGTTAGTTACCAAGCATCCATCATGCATCTTGCAGCAGAGCTTTCATCTTCACCTTTTTTGGTTTGCATACAGTTGTGTCTCCTTCAGAACATTGATTTATGCATGCAAATATTTAGGGTTATAAGTTCTGTGACAAGCATATGCAACATAATTTTGTGTCATCAGTTTTGTTCAAGTGACAATTCTGTTAAATCATGCTCTGCCTAAATAGTTTTTCAAAAATTGTGGATTTTAGTGCCCCTTAGTTGAAACTCTAAACAGTTTTACCACAAAATATGCAGTTTCAGGGGCGATATTTTGTTTAGACTTGCTGGATAACAGTGTTCACCTTGCTGGATCACAGACTGAAGTGACTCCTTCTAGCACACCCTCATGCTGTCTAATGTGTGTGATAACTTTAGCTCAGAAGCTCCTGCTAAACTGGCACTAATTTAGACCTACTCAGAGACTAACAGAGATTCTGTGTCCAAATAAACAACGGGAAATAAATCAATAATTAATGAGTGATTACCGCTTGTAAAACACAAAAGAATAGTAATTTAAGTCAAGTTTTAGGTTTTGATACCATGGAAAATTAAATGGGGCATCAGCGCTATAGTTGAGTCTTGCCATTGTCATGTTTACTTCATGTTCATCTTCATGTTTACTATTGGCTTTGCATAAAAAACAACATATAATTACATCTAATATTTGATTTTCAAATATCAAACTAAATCAAACAAAAGACTGTTTGAAATAAAGACAAAAGACTTTGAAATAAAAAAATACCAGATAAAAAGATGATCATAACAAACTTGAGGAATTTCAATATCTTGCTCAACTTAAAAGCACTACAATAACCATGGCGAACTATATCAGAGGTGAACTAATGAAAATTTAATAAGTGCTTTGTCACTGTTTTAACTTTTTCTGTTTTCAAATTTTTGTGAAGTAATATTGTGTGTAATTTTAAGCTTTAACTCTGTCTTATTTCAATTAAATAAAAATTGTAACAATATTAAGGTAACAAGTGAAAAATCTAACTCATAATTTGGCTTGGCATGCCACATACACATACGCTAACTTTAAAATGCCGCTCTCTATCGTAATCTTTCTCTTTTACACGCGTTTTCCAGTGCTCCTAACACCTGCTCAAGCATAATCACTACCATGACTCAAAGATTATGCTGCGGATGACCACATAAACTCTGGTTTCCCTCCTAAGGCCAGTTATATACGATCAAGTGTGATTCTTCAGTGACTGGACACACTGTAAATGAAAAATAAATAACATGATGCATTGAGATTTTTAAATATTTTCAACAACTGTCTCAATAATTACCTTCAGTAATTCTTCACACTATATCTAAATAAAGATCCTGTAAAGATAAAATAAAATGTGCAAAAGCACCTAAATATTAACATGTACCCCACAAACCTCTATAACGATGACAAATCTCATTTAGTAAAAAGTTATTAGCTCTTAAAACAATGCAAATAGCAAAACATGAATTCTATAAAATTGAATGCATAATTTATTTAAGCTGCAACATGTTTGTAACTCACAATCTCTTCACAAATCAACAACATCAATATATAATTGTTCACCATAATGTATGTTCAGTATGGAATTGAATGAAATATTTGTTCATACACATTTAGGCTTGCTGAGACAACATTTGTTAATATTGTTGATCTAACATTCTGTTCTAATTTTAATTACATGGTTAAAAAAGCATTGTAGCAAAGTTGCACAAGTGCAACCACAGGCTCCGGGGAACTCCTGTCTGTCAAACACCATAGCAAGAGGAAAATGTTACTTGAACTGGGAAAACCAAACAAACACAAGCAGATACACAAATATGACAAGGGATACCAAAAACCCAAGTGAATATCTATATATAAAGTTTAATATCTACTGGTGTAAATGCAATCCAGTCTCACATACAGTATAACAGACCTACAATGTAAAGGCCTGCAGAAACTCAAAGTATCTCTCACAAGCCAATTTCATTTGTAACATCCTAGAACATCAAACATATACAAACAATAAAAAAACAAGAGACCAACAAAGGTTTAACTTGACATAGAAAGCTCTAATGCTTAAAAACAATGCTTACAAGAACACTTACCGTCTGCAAAATGTTTACTTATTTAATGCGGCAGGATCCACACTTTTATCTACCCCCTGCCTGCTCTAACTGCCCAGTTCACTAGAAAACCCAGCAGTCAGCTATAAAAATCCAATTTAACAACTTGGCTCACTTATTTCTCAGTGCATCTTTTAAACTTTTGCATGCTGGCCCATAAACGGTCTCGGCCAAAGCTGGCCTTATAAACTGTGATAACTGAGATTCTTTAGAGGTTTAGAAGCCACCAAGGGGTCACAAATAAAAAAGAGGTTATATGGTACTATGGACCTCTGCTAGGTTCTAATGAGTTCCAAACATATGAACCAGCCTAACCTTTAAACAAGTTTAATTTGTTTTGACAAAAACAATGTTTTTACCTTGTGTCTTGAGACTGCAGTTCTTCCACTTGTCTTTAAGTTCTGTCCAGCCAGAACCATGGACTTACATTCCACACAGGAGCCGATGGTAAGCTGTTTGCCATTGTCAATCACCAGGGTCCCGCTGACCCTCGGAGCATAGAGAAACACGGGCAAGCGGGCAACACTCACCCCTTTCAGCTCAAGAGTCCTCTTTTTCTCCTTTCTGCAGAAGAAACAGACAAAGGTATTGCAGCTGTACTGGCGTGACCAGGGGCTGCTGGATGGGCCTGCTCTTGACCCCTGACTCTCATGTTGGATCCACTGGCCCAGCAGGTCATGGTAACACAGTTCACAGGCTGACACAAGACCTGTGGCATCAGCAGGGCAAGCACGGGGTGCAGGTGGGTGTACAGTTAGAAAGGGAAAGAAAGGTTCCCGCTCTCCGCAACGCCCTGGAGGGTTAACATGAAGCTGATAATCCATTCTTCCAGAGACCTCCTCCCCACACAAATAACATATAGAGGTGTGGTTTGTGGATGTTTTAACAGCCTGAGAAGAGGTTGATAGGGGTTTACTACAGGCTGATGCCAAGACTTTTTCTCTGTCCATGGCCAGGTGGTATCTACCCAGGAAGGTGCTGACTGATGAAATGAGCTCTTCACTCATACACAGGCAGTAGTCTGCCCAGAGATTCTCTAAGATGCTGTGACATATGACACAGCAGTGTACTCGTCCATCACGCACACTCTGCGCATTTGGTGGGCACGGTAATGTGTTTATAAAAGGAAAGTACATTGTGCGGGTGATACTTGCATTGGAACAAGTGGACACCACCCTGATGTCTCGCCCACAGTCCTGCCCACATAAATAGCAGACTTCCCTTTGATTCTGTGACATAAACGGGAGTGGATGGATTCTGGGTGGCCCATCCTCAGATTCATGCATGACAGGAGGAGTGAGAGGGTTGGCAACACCAGCATTGAGGGGCACTATGTAAAGTCGTTGGAGCACAGGTACATCTGCCACCTCAAATCTCTGCCACTGCTGGGAAAGCGAGGAGTGACAGCTAGAACAAACCATTGTGTATCCACCTGGACTGAGGGGTACAGCACCAGGTGGAGGAGTGTGGAGCCACAGAAACGGAAAGAACGGCTCACTGGATCCTCTCTCTTGCTTCTGTACAAACACTCTGAAGCGGCCCCCTGATGAAAGCCTGATTCCACAAATGTAACAAACACATTCATCAGCGGAAAGACTTAAGTTATTTTTGGCTGATTTACTTCTATTTATCTCTAGATGAGATGATGCCGCGCACTCTCTCTTGTCATTACTAGTAATGTTGATCTCGCAGCTGTCAAACGCGTCCGAATCACCGGCGGCTACCCAATCATTATTACACGTAATGACGCCGCTGTCGGGCACAGGTGTGCGCATAGAAGGGGTGTCATACTGCTGTGGAATCCTGGAAACTGAGTCGGGCACATCATGCGCTACTTTAACGGGATAACGCACTGATTCAGGACTGCTTTTAATACTCACTGTGACTTTTCTGCCGACATCCTTTGATGCATTATTATACCCACGGAAAACTGCGGAATTGTTATTATTAGTAACATCACCCGACAGATCCAAGTCCTGCTCGGACATGTTGTCGTTATCAGAGAACGAGAAGTCCGAGTCATTAACATCATAGTTGCACATTCTTCGCTCCAGATCATAGGTGATGTTCCGCAAGTCGCACTGGTACGGTCTTTTGAGCCAGTACATGCGCTTCTCTATGGGCGTTCTGTTACGCTCGAACGAGTTCCACTGTTCCCGTAGAAAGCAGTGACACACGGCGCACACAAGCGCGTCCCCATCCGGCCCAATTTCGACCGCGCCTGGGGCCGGATTCTGGCCCTGCAGGAACGGGAAAAATGGATAATCATTTTCTTGCTGGTATTTCACCTGTAAGCTCAGCTCTTTCCCTGGGGTTATCGCGCTTCCACAGATAAAGCAGTGGATGAAGAAGAGTCCGTTGCACTCGGGTCTACACACGATGCCAGGCAAACCGCTCTTTTCCGCCGGCTTAGCCGCAGCTATGAGCCGCTGCTGCGTCTTGGAGATCGGTGTGGTGTCCGGATCGCTCATATTTCCCTGCTCAGCGACTTAAAAATCACAGCCAGCATGGTTTCATAACCAGCAGAGCTTTTGGGCGTTTGCTTACACATGTAACGCGTCAATCCTGCTGTAAAACTCATACAAACTTAATCAATCCACCTCATTCAAAGTGTGAAAATCCCAATGAAACCACATCGAGCTGCCGCCTGGAGTCACATACGAATGAGAGCAGAAATACTTGTGTAAGTTGCTCGGCAAACTTTACTGCTGTTGGTCTGTCTGCACCATGTGGCTTGTGAAATACGAGTGAACACAGCGCCATCACCGCCACACACACATGTGTTACTGCTGAATCACTACAGTACATCACATTCATACTTATGTTGCCGAATACATTTCTACCTTTGTGTTTAGTCCACAGCTACTCAAACTCTGAAAAAGAGTGTTTTTTCAACAGCGGGGAATGAATGCAAAACAACTTTATTTATTGCGCGACTAATTACAGTAGAGTGTCTGTAGCTATGTTTCAAACCTTAGTGCACTGCCTAAGTAGAAAGCATCAGATTTGGACATCAGATTGATAGGTGGAGACACTGTTGAGATACAGCTTCACATTCTGTGGCTTTACATGGAGAGAACTGTGATGGAGACGTCAGCCACTGAAATTATGTTTTAAGAGGATGTAGAACTTAAACGTTAGGGATATATAGAGTTTTGATATACTTTATACTTTAAATGTTAAACACACTAAAGACACCCCTTATACATAATAGCAACATGGCAGTATATGGCAGTGCACTGCTTTTTATGAATTCTTTTAATTTCAGCGCTGTATTTCAATAATAATAATAATTTGTTGTATATGACAGATTTTAGTACACTAATGTAGGGCTATTGATTCACCTCTGTTTTTGCTTTATGCCTTATGTGAAACTTAATTATGTTAAGTACCAAATGACACAGATGTAGAAAAATGTAAAAATGACGCCAATGTATGGCGTTGTATTTTTATAATTTGACTTTATTGTAATTTACACCTAATTTAAAAAAAAAACGAAAAACGAGAACTCGTGAGACATATAATAACTTGTATTTTTAAAAATTGTATTATTGTTATTTTAATGTCCAGATACAGACTGCTTACATGAAACAAAGTCTGGTTACAGGAATTTATCAGTAACCCATCACTACCTAGAACAGTAGTCTCTTAAAAAAAATGATAATTTAAGAAAATAATTTAAATTTGGAGGAACATGGTCATGTAAGCTAACCAATCATCGTGCAGGGGTGGGTTCCTCTCTTTCCGCCACCCCATCACCTCACTCTTGGCTTGTATCTGTCTCAGTCAAGGATGGTTTGCGCCAAATTTCAAGCTTAGAGTTCACCCCCTGGACAAAACGCCAAATATGCATTTGTTATTATTGATTACATATTAGTGCGAACTCGTGAAACAGGTTTAAGTGTTATATTGTATTTATTGACCCGGATACCTCATTAAATCCACTAAATGAAGAAGATGACACATTTAATGGCTGGTACACGGCAACGCGCTCCCCTCATACATGAGAGATTATCTCTTTCTTGGCGTTACAAATAAAAGACAAAAATAATAACAAGAAGGCAGATGGAACTTATCATCCATGGTGGTTCTCATTACACAATCACGTGGTCCTCACGTCATTACCACAGAGCACAAGTTATAAGTAAAGTGATCAGTCTCTTAAAGGGCACACCGCACAACAATGTGATGCATACAAATACATAGTTTTGGCTATTACAAATGCATGAACCAATTTCTATTGTTTGGTTACTGTTTTTGTTATTAACCGGGGGACAATTTGAAATATTTGTTTGTGATTAATGAATATTTGTAATGGGTATTAATTCTGTAGATGGTTCTTAATATATAGTAAATCCATAACATTCCTTTTATGAAAACTGTCTGTTTTTATGATGAATTTAATGATTAATTCATGTCTGCTCTTTTTCAGTTGTTTCTTGAAGGTTGTGGTGGTCATTAGATCGGGTGGGGTCTGGCAGCTCATTCCACTGGTCAGAAACAGAATATGTGATTTTTTTTTTTAATCAATTTGGTTCCTCCTCATGAGGGAACAATCAGGCATTGCTCAGTTACTGATCACAGATTGTGGGAGGGAACTTACACCTGTAAGAATGAGTTGAGGTAAAAGAGTGCTTTTTATTTGGTTACCACATCAAATTAAAATTTTAATTGACTGTTAAATCATGCAATAATTCACACAAATCATTGAATTTATATTTAATTTGGGTTCATAATCAGTAATGAAGTAATCAAGGTAATCATTAGAATACACAAACAAACACAATGTAGGAGCGGCCGCGTTAGCTTGACCTGCTGCTGAATTTGCAAGCACTGTCAATCTGGTCCAAGCTTTTTATCTTCATTCCAACGGCCTTCAAATCACATGCTTTTCAAAAGTTTGTGTACCCACATAGACACTAATTAGTCCGACGCTCTGCACACAAATGAAAGAAATATGTGACCTGTTTTGGCGAAATTAGTCGGAAGTCGATAATGTAAAAAAACAATGAAAAAAAATTTTTTTCTTTTTTTAGCTAATTTCAAAGAACAGAGATTAAAAAAAATCCCCCAACGTTTCATAGTCCAGATAATTGAGTAAAGGTATTTACATGACTATTAAAGTTGACTTGCAACTCTCAAGTTGTACTAAATCCATTGGAAATGAACACAGATTGCTTTTCTCAACTCCTCTCGTCACTTCTGAGCATTTCCCTATGTTCCAGGTATCCCCTGAAACATCACCGGCTCAATTCCAGCGCCAGCAGGTAGCAACTGAAGTGCCTATGAGCAAGGCACCTAACCCCCGATTGCTCCCCGGGCAGTGATAGCTGCTCACACACACACACTGATACACCCTCTCTCTCAAGCAAAAATGTAGTACCTTTGTTCAATCTTTCAGATTTTAGTAAATCTTTGTAAAAGTGCCTTTTAAAATATTTATTCAAAGAAATACTTTAAAATAATTTGAGCGTCAGCCTGGTTTAATAGCATTTATATGTATACAAATGTCTTTGGTCAAAATAAGCTGTAAAATAAATAGTTTATACATTTAAATGAAATGGATTTTGAAAGAAATCAACAAAAAACTTCAAAAGCGATTTTCTCAGGTTTTCAATTAGAAAAAGAGGGTAGATGACCATAATTCAAAATGGGTATATCTTTAAAACCATTCAAGGTAGGATATCATTTTAAAGCTTAGAGGTCTCCTCTTTCTATTGATACTAAAATTGATACTCAATTTTGAAATTTGGGTCACTGTGGCTCATTTTGCTGGATCAGGTATATAGTTTTGATTTTTTTTTAATTTTCAATAAATGATAAAATGACTAACAGTAGAATACTAAGACTAAATGGTTTCGTTATTTTGTTAATATTTGCGTTATGTACTATATATTACACACCCAGCGCCCCCTATTGACCGGCCACCACTGTTCTCATGAATAACATCTTAACAAAAAAGACTAAAACAGTATGTACTACGTACATACTGAAACAGTTTACTGTCTGGTTATTTTTGTGTCATGTTAGGTGCTGAGAAATGTTACAAAAAGAAGCTAATAATTGCAGTTATATTGTCACACTGCTGTAACTAGGCAGGGAACAAAGATGTAGAATCTAACTGAGCTAGAGGTAGATAAATAAATAATGGTATAAAATAAGTGGTAAATTAAATAAGTTTAATGAAGAAGTCTGTCATTCCCACTTTGGCTTTTGAGTGATACAGGTTATGGATGTCCTGGACAGCACTTGGAAAACTGTTCCAAAGTTACGTTGCCAAGTATGAAAAGGATCTACTACCAGGTGTTTGATTTTGAGATTCTGGGTATTATCAACTGGGCTGGAATTTTGAGATCGCAGTGAACATAAAGGACTGTAATGAGAAAGGAGCTTGCTCAGGTACTGAGGAGCTAAACCATTCAGGGCCAGGTAATCAGGTAATCAGTAGAATTTTAAAGTTTATAAAGTGTATGCTTAACAGGGAGCCAGTGCATTGTTGACAGAACCAGGCTAACATGGTCATACTTGTTCTTTCTCGTAAAAACCCTCATAAAAAAATGCTGCTGCATTTTGAACCAGCTGTAGTTTTTGTACTAAACCTGTTGGGCAGGTAAATTAACTTTTCGTTGTTTGATATAGAGAGCATAGAGTAGTTTTGATATATATTTTAGGATGAAACATGTAATTTTACAATTATTGGAAATGTGGCTTTCGAAGGACAAATTGTCAATAATAGGATTATTAGCTGATAAAGCAGGCTTTATTGAGCATCCATCAAGAGTAAGACAGTATTCTAGTTTGTTTCATGTCAAAGATTTTGGTCCAATAATTAAACATTCTGTTTTGTCTGAATTTAGTAGTAGAAAGTGGCTATTCATCCAAGTTTTAATATCGATTATGCATGCTGTTAGTTTGGTGAATTTATGTATCTTGTTGGGCCTCAAAGACAAATACAGCTGAGTATCGTTTAACTCCATGTCTCTTAATAATTGCTCCCAAAGGTAGCATGTACAGGATAAAAAGCACAGGCCCAAGAACTGAGCCCTTAGGCACTCCATTCGGAACTTGTGATTGAAATGACATCTTTTGGTCACAGCAACAAACTGGAATAATTTGTAAGGAACCTGACCTGTAAGGCACAGCTGCCTAGCTCAAATCTAGATTAAACAGTGGAGTCTCCTCAATGGCAGCAATTCATACTGAGGCCAGTCAGCTCTTTCAAGATGTATTTTGCAGGTGCCTTTTAAAGGCTTTGTGGCACGCAAAGACTTGTTTGTCTTCCCATAGAAGACAATACTGTCTTACTCTTGATGGATGCTCAATAAAGCCTGCTTCATCAGCTAATAGTTTTGATTAGCGTCAAGTTTTGAAGTGAAGTGACATATTTTTGTATGGTTACCCATAAACGAAATGTGACCTCTGCATTTAACCCATCGTTCATAAGGAGTAAACACACACACACACACACGCACGCACGCGGAGCAGTGGGCAGCTATCCCTGCAGCGCCCGGGGAGCAATCGGGAATTAGGTTAGCCTTGAGCAAGTTAGCCTTGCTCACTTGCTCACTTCAGTTGCTACCTGCCGGTGCTGCCAGACTATTGTTAACCAGTAGACCACAACTGCCCTGCAGTTTTTTTTGACGCAGCGTCCAGTTCCATCAAAAGGGAACAAAGAACAAGAAAAGGCAAGCAGTCTTTTCTTTTTGGAAATTTTGTTTAATATTTTACATATCCCATGAAAACAAAAAAAAACTCTTAAAAGAAAAAGAAAGAAAAGTGTGGTTTCTTTCTTAGCTAATAAACTTTGACTAAAACTTAAACATACTAATAACCCTTGAAATTGGCAAAAGCTAAAAAAAATCACATTGAAAGAGACACACAACACTGTGTATCTATGTGACCAGATAAGGAAGCAAGGATTTTTTTAAACTACTATTGATTTTTGATCTTCTGTTATTTTCTGATAACTTATACAATTCCAAATCTACTCCCATTTTTCTAAATCTACACACATTTTGACTTATTTCAGTATTTCAGTATCCTACTGCTATACTGCTTTCCTTTTAATCAAATATCTTTTTTTTTTTTAGTTTTTTTTAAACATTATTGTGAAATTTACTTAAAAAGTATAATAATGAATTAAATCAATAGTCTGTTATGTAGATTGACCAATGAGATGATTGTTTCAATACAGAATGGACACATACAAAGTGTGGGTCTTTGGTACTTTTCCATTAGATAATGTGAGGGATGCAACAGTAAGCTGGGAAGTTTCCAAAGTGCCATGATATGATAAGATAGGGCACAAACAAGTTTGGTGTACGCCCCATGAGATTAAGCTAACCAATAGGAGGTGGTGAAATATGAACTATGGTTAAAAAAAATGGATGATCTGGCTAAATTCCACAATTACAAAAAATACAAGTCAGAAGGGGAATTAAATACTGGTGGAAAACCAGATGAGTGAAATTAATAAAAACTAGTTTATTAGTTCTGGTTGAAAAAGATTGATAAGAGTAATGTATAAATATGAGACCCCAAACTTATAGAGATCAGAACCCAGCTGCTGTTTTCTCGGCTTTGTTGCTTGAATCAATAAAGTCTTATTTTGATAACTGGAACTTTGTTTTTTGAACTTTATTAATAAATTTGATAAGACCACTGATTGCTTCACGACAATATCTACTTCAATGATTTGAGCTTTGCCTTTGCATTTTCAATATCATCAATCTATTTCTATATCTGTTATGTACTGGTCTGATACAAAGGGGTAAATATCCAAACACATCTTTATAACACAACTCACAATCGTAATCCAAGTGATAGACAATTGGTCAAAAAGTGGTGAGTTTAACAGGTTAGTGAAACACAGTTTAATGCAATTAGGGATGATTATTTAATTGCAATGGCAAAA
>JAZGTK010011160.1:0-15837 GCA_036877625.1 Ambastaia sidthimunki | reverse complement strand
CACACACACACACACAGGTCAGTAAAACTGGAGCAGAAGGATCTGTATTGGATGAGGCTAAAAACATCAATAAGTCTCTTTCTGCTCTGGGGAACGTCATCTCAGCCCTGGCTGAAGGGACTGTAAGTGCTCTGCCTGCCCTCCCTCATCCTGTCTTTCCATTAAATGAATCTTACAGTACAAACCAAAACAGAACAAAACAGCTTTATACCTAATTTATTAACTAGCTTTATGCCCTTGTCATTACAGAAAACTCATGTGCCGTACAGAGACAGTAAAATGACCAGAATCCTTCAGGACTCTTTGGGTGGGAACTGTAGGACCACCATTGTCATCTGCTGCTCTCCGTCCGTGTTTAATGAAGCTGAGACCAAATCCACTCTCATGTTCGGCCAGAGGTAAAACCATCATAAATTCAGAGATAATTATAATAGAGATATAATGTAAAAGAAATACATACAATTTCTCTGTTTCCTTTTAACACAGGGCCAAAACCATCAAAAACACTGTTTCTGTTAACATGGAACTGACAGCAGAAGAATGGAAAAAGAAATACGAGAAGGAGAAAGAGAAAACCAGGAGTCTGAAAGTCATCATTCAGCGTCTGGAAAATGAGCTCAAACGATGGAGGAAAGGTAAACAGAGAAGATAACTGAGAGAAAACACACAGTAGTAAAAAGAAATAATTCTGCAACAAAAGATAAAAAAATAGTTCTACTGTTCTACTTTCCTGTGTTTATATATTTCCTATTAAGGCTGCAGCGAAATTGTGCTTGGAGTAAAATAATGATGTTTTCAAGGAGGCAATGCAGCTATTTTATAGTATCAGCTACATAAAAATGATGTATATAATAATACTGAGAACTTGACAAAACTTGCCCTCCATATAAACCATGTCCACAGAGTATCTACATTTCTATTAATTTAAAAACAGCATGATAATTGACAATAAATCCTCCTATATTATTACCAAATCCTATGATTGTGGAATGGTGCACATTAAATACATTTTCATTTTTTTGTCAGCATTACCAGCTGTCTATCTCTACTGCACATACAACACACAAATGCTAAGACCTCAACACTTACTTCAAAGCCCAGAGAATCATTGAGGCTTTGGCTCTGTGTAGCTGTTCTTTGGCTCTGTGTGTATCTTTTCATCTCTGTCGATATCATCTGGTCTGTAAGACCTGGTGCTTCTCCTGACAGTCTTGTGCCTTGTTTCAAATCAGTAAGTTTTTATTCAGATACGTTATGGTCCTCGTCACATTTTACTTTATGAATTTTTCACACTATATTCTAGCTAAACATTTGCACAAACCCCATGCCAAAAACACAATAAAGCCAAATGGATATTTATAAAAGCTCAGAGGTTTACTGCTTTTGTTGGACTGTCATATCTCACTATTTTATCTTCAGGTGAGACTGTTCCTGTCGATGAGCAACACACCAGTAAGGGACTGAAGAATTCTGAAGCCACTCCTGTGATTGACACTTTAGCTCCACCCCCTGAACCTCTGTCTGATTCAGAGAAAACCCAATATGAGGAATTGATCAATGACCTGTATCAGCAACTAGATGACAAGGTGATAAATACTTCACACATAGCGTTTCAGGAGGATAGTGCACATCTCATACTTCCTTTCTCTCGTTCTCCAGGATGATGAGATCAACCAGCACAGTCAGCTGGCAGAGAACTTCAAGCGGCAGATGGTAGATCAGGATGAGGTGAGTCCACTGCAATAACAATGTAGTGGAGACCATTCATATGCCATCACAAGTCATTATGTCGCACGTCTTGATCTCTTCTCATGATGTTTTGCCTCTAACATTGAAAAAGTAACACAGCTGTTGAAACTAGTTTCAGTGGCTGGCCAAACTCATCTGCTGTTGTTTGTGAACATTAGACTAGTTTAAATGTCTGTGTACATATTTACTTTATATTGATGAGGGTTGAGGGTTATGGGTAATCAGAGGTAACTATTAATTGAAAATGATTTAATATTTTGATCATATTGTTTATGAGGGAAGTGGGATTTTCCAAATAAACTGTTACCTGTCCAGCATAAGTGTCTGTAAAGTGTCCCATCCTGTATACACACAGCTGCTGGTCTCTACACGTCGTGACTATGAGAAGATCCAGGAGGAGCTGAGCCGTCTGCAGCATGAGAACGAGGCAGCTAAAGAGGAGGTGAAGGAGGTGCTTCAGGCCTTGGAGGAGCTGGCTGTGAACTATGACCAGAAGAGCCATGAGGTGGAGGAGAAAGGCAAGACAAACCAGCAGATCTCAGAGGAACTTATGCAGAAAAGCGTAAGTAGAATGAGGTCATATATAAGACAGAATGACATCAGTTTTTTTATTATGGCAGTAAGTTATAAAACCTCATGTGAAAGGATTTTGATCTGTTGCATTATGATGCAGATCGCTCTGGCTGGTGTGGAGAGGGATCTGGCTGCCCTGCAGGAAGTCAGTGGACATCACAAGAAGAGATCAGCAGAGATTCTCAGCTTATTGCTCCGAGACCTCAACGAGATTGGAAGCGTTATTGCCTTGAGTGACCACAAGGTTGTACGAAACACACATCTCATACAACATATACAACACAGACATCAACTAGAATTAATCACCACAAGATATTAAGGAGGACACACCCAAATATTTAAAATAATGGTTGACCACTATAAGGATTTCAATGGTTGATTATGTGGTTAAGACCTTTGCATTAAAATTATCTATGTACCCCCTGTACCTCTGTAATATAGCTTCTCTGTCTTTACTCAGATGGTGGAGCTGAATGGAGGAATGGAGGAGGAGTTTACCATGGCTCGGCTCTTCATCAGTAAAATGAAGTCAGAAGTTAAGTCTCTGGTCAACCGCAGTAAACAGCTGGAGAGCGCACAGAGCGACACTCTGCGTAAATTACAGGTCAATGAGAAGGAGCTCTCGTACTGTCAGAGGCTGATCTCTCAGGTACCCGCCATGATTTATTTATTCACTAACAGGGCATGAAACAACTCCCTCTTGTGGTGGGCTGGATTGGACAAATGGTCTCCTTATCATACCAATTTGTTTTTATTTGGGCATGCAAAATATATCAGCACAATGTTTCTATTAACTGCATGGTTTGTTAACAGATATTGTGGAAGAATGAAAGAAAGCACACAGAATTCACCAGAGGCCTTTAGATTGTATATGTATTGATAGTGACATTGATAGTAAGACAATATTAATCAAACATGTTGATAACAAAATAGAAAAGTTTTATCTAAAAACATATTATGCTATGAAAAAGCCCAAAATTAACACAAAGGTAGACTTTAAAATAATGCAGAATACGTTAAGTGTTGGGTAACAAGTGTAAAACTCAGTTGTGTTTTGTCTCTTTCATAATCAGTCGTCAGTTGACTGTTTGTTTCTGAGTGTGTGAATGTTTTTATGTGGTTTAGCATCAGGCTAAGATCAAATCACTCACAGACTACATGCAGAACATGGAGCAGAAGAAGAGACAGCTGGAGGAAAGCCATGATTCACTGATGGAGGAACTCGCTAAACTCCAAGCCAAAGGTAGAAATTGCTAACCAATGTGTACTCTGTGTCAGAAGGCGTTTATTTCAGCCGTACAATAAGCCCAAACTGTTCCTTTAACAGTGATTTCACTGTGTATTTACAGTAATATTAATATGTTTGTAACTGTTTGGTTTGGTACAAACAGAAAAGATGCATGAGGTGTCAGTTCTGGATAAGGAGATGGAACATTTGACCAGAATGCAGGATGCTGAGGAGATGAAGGTGATCACAGCAACAGCTGTTGCCCTTTTCTCCTCTCCAAAATAAATGCACCGCAGTTCATCATCACCCATTATTAAAGCTCTGGATGGCTTTTGGCAGGACATGAGGATAATGGGCCATGTTGATGCATGAAATAAGATTTCAAAATGTGTAAAACATTGTTAAATGTGAAACAAAGATGTTCTTTGGCTATCTACATGTGCAAATCCTCTGTGTATTATGTGTGTGTCTAGAAAGCCTTGGAACAGCAGATGGAAAGCCACAGAGAGGCCCATCAGAAGCAGCTCTCTCGTCTCAGAGATGAGCTCGAGGAGAAACAGAGGAGCCTGGATGAGCTGAAAGAGTAAGAGCTTAATCACAGCTCATCACAGTTTAGACAAGAAACTGGTGTGAGTTCATGGGAACACCAGTTTAAATTCAGGGTTTGGAGCTGTTTTATAACATGTACTGAAATAATATGATTTTTTTGTGGAGATTTTAAAATAAATGTAGGACTTGCATTTTTTAGTAACTCTTGTGACTGGACTAATCACTTCTAAGCAGAATTGACTGTTATTTCCTGTCATGTGATGTCAGTGTGAATCAAGCTCTACATCTGGAACAGAAGCAGCTCATCTCAGACTATGAGAAGCTCAAACAGCAGGAGCAGAAGAAGGATGAGAGGCTACAGAAGCTTGTGTGAGGCCACTGCTCATATAAATCACCTTCAGTAAATGCATCTTTGCATAAAGTTTCATTATTTTTGATATATACAGTCTGCTGAATGAGAAGAAAGAGCAAGCCAAGGAAGATCTCAAGGGTCTGGAGGAGACTGTGGTGAGTAGCATTACAAACATCAGCATTCCCAGAATTCATCTGAGGATCATCAGAACCTTTGCACCTCTATTGACCATGTAGTTATTACCTGTTAGACCAAAGAGCTGGAGACTCTCCATAATCTACGCAAGCTGTTCATCCAGGACATCAACGATCGACTCGGAAGAGTGAGTATTCAGAGGCATTTTTTTCTGAAATGTCACCTTAGTGTTATCAAGTGGATTTGTGATGTAATGTTTTGGGCCAATAGCTGCCGAGAACTATTATAAGAAAACAAACTGCTCATATAAATGTGAAATTAATGATTTCTCTGCTTTGTAGCGTGTGGAGCTGGACATTGATGAATCAGGGGGAAGTCTGGCACAAAAACAGAAGATAATTTTCTTGGAAAATAACCTGGAGCAGCTCACTAAAGTCCACAAGCAGGTTTTTAGCATTTTTGTAAACATAAAAATTTAGTAAAGAAATAACATATAAATTAAATTAAATTTCAGTACATTTCATAACTGTATGTGGTAGTAAAGCTATCTGTATTCTGTAATCTCTGGGAATATAGCTGGTACGTGATAATGCAGATTTGAGATGCGAGCTGCCTAAACTGGAGAAGCGTTTGCGAGCAACTGCTGAGCGGGTGAAGATTTTGGAGTTGGCTCTGAGAGAAGCAAAAGAAAGTGCCATGAGGGACCGCAAGCGCTACCAGCAGGAGGTGGACCACATCAAAGAGGTCATCCGAGCCAAGAACCAGGCCAAGAGGAACCACACTGCACAGATTGGTCTGACATTGCACTATTTGTTTACAAAAATAAATATGATATTCAGCAAATAATTTTATTCCAAATTTTAACATTTTTTACATTCCAAGACTTGGAAATAATTCTTTATAATTTATGATTGAATGTTTGGTAAATATCATCAGAAAAACAGACGTGGACAAATAGGTTTCAATGTTGTTCAACAGAGGGCCAGTAGGGAGCGCCACATACTTATTAACATTAATCAGTAGTACATTGTCTCCATTTACCTGTTACCAAATACTTTATTGCATTGCTGTATATGCCTCTCATATATTATGCATGCTAGTATGCCTGCACATAATTCATACATTTCATACATTTATGTTTTTGTAGCTAAGCCGATTCGTGCTGGACATCATTACCCTGTGGCTTCCGCCTCACCGGTTCCCTCTGTCAGAGGGGGCACCCCGAGTCCACGCCGACATCACCACCAGCCCCCACAGCAGCCCCAACAGCAGCAGTACCATCACAGGAACAAGTGAACATGTAACGTAAGTTTGATTTGAAGAACATTCAATTGTTTTCATGCTTCAATATCTAATTCTATATCTAATATCTAATTCTAATATCTGCAATTTTTTAGCACTTTCTATTTTATAAAATCTTGATCAAAATGCACTGAACAATAAAGTTCCCCATCTTTTGATTGTATGAGATAATTAACATCATCATCTTGCTTTGAATGTATACATTATATGTTCTCATGTAGCCTCTCAAAACAGACATGTTGATCAAATACAGAACTTAACTGATTTTCTGTCCATGGATGCTTCTTTTAACCTTATAACTTCCAAGTAACAACAAAATTGTCTGATGTTGGAACAAGCTGGTGTTCTTGATGTTGAGAGGAATGGTGCAATGCTAATGCTAATTAGGTTTCAGCAGCATGTGATGCATCTGGAAAACACAAGCTACTTTATCTGGAGAGTTGTGCTGCACCATCAGTAACTGTGCCAACTGTTTGACAAAGATGGAGCAACACTTTTATAATAGCGACAAAAGATCTGAGCCGGCGAATGGCTGGAATCCTTGGGAAAGTCAGTGAGTCATTTGGCATTCAATGAAATGAAGTCTATAGATGTATTTCAGGTTGTTTACCTGGTCGTGCAAACTTAAGTCATATTCTGGGTGACAGGTTAAAAGCTGTTTTGGCAGTAGGTGATGAAGTCTAATAAGCACTGTTAAGGGTGGTGAAATGTTTAACTGTTATCTTTGTTTGTAACAGAATGCTAACTTTTCACACCTCCAACAGGGGACAAAAAATACACTGTCCAATGTCTACAGTATCTGGACCTTGTTTCTATTACAACCATGTGTGGCACCAAGAAGATGTTTTTCCACTGTGGTCCTTTCTATAGGATGAGAGAAACAGAACTGCTGCCATCTTTAACCAAGGCTTATTAAGTCAACTTCCTGTCCTTACCATAAGCCACACAGAGATCCTTTCCTCTGTTCAAGGCCTTAATGGAGATCCGAGATCTGTGGACTCATCAATGGAAAAACCTGCACAGAAATGGGATATAGTCTTGGTAGATGAGTCCTCTGTGGTAGATGAGTCCTTTGTATAAAAAAGGTTTCAGTGTTGGTACCACTGTATAAATCTACAGTAAAAAGAGGAAAAGTCACTAAAACCTAAAACAGCATTGGAAGACTTTTTAGTCCCCCAGGAGAAACAAAAAGGCATTTCTTTGGTTGTTTTAATTGGCTCTAATTCTTTTTGTCCTAATGGCCACTGAGAATGTAGTGACATAATTAGGGAATGTAGTTAATGAACACACATCTTGCTTTAAGGTTAATATATTTAATGATTTATATTGTTTGACTGCCGGACAATACTGTCAATGGATGCTAATTTTTGTAGTCCGTTATTTTGGCATTTTTTACATTGGTTGATTGATATGGATTTATTTACAAATGCTATTTTAAAAAACTTTTGTATATTATTTAAATGTATTTTGGGTTCTTCACAGTAAAGCCAGGACATGTTTTTTTTATACAGACATTGGTGCTTTAAAATAATTTTTACTGTAATGTATACTGGAGAAAACAGCAGTAGTAACATATCAGTAGCAACACATTACAATAAATAATCAAGTTAGCTTGAAAGTAGCATGAACAGTAAACAGTTTAAAATGGCATGAAATGCAATAATTTGATAAAAGCCAAAGTCAAAGACATATGAAAAGATACATTCATTAAATACATCAGAGATATACTAACAGATATTTCTGGAAAGATATTTTACTGCTGATTCCATTTATTATATATTACACACTGAATTAAATCACATATGTATTTATGTACTTTTATATAATTTATTATTTGCACATATTTTGCTTTTACTGCAAAATATGAACGGCTGTCTAAACCTCCAAGATAGAAATATCACAGACTTTTGCACAAATATGGTTTCATCATGCAAAATCACCATGAAGATTTGTCTTTTCAGTATTATTTCTTATTAGTATGAGGCTTCAGTACATGAAAATGTTACTTTGGTGTTATAATAGTATGTTTTAAACATTTTACTGATCCAATGACAATTCTCCAAATAAGCACACAAATCAACTGGCAAATAATCATACACAGAAATTGGTTTCCATTCAAACCTCTCGTCTAATAAACTTTCCCCATCACTAAATTACACATACATTTTTCCTTTTTAAAAGATCTTGTGTAAAGTTTGTGTCCCTATGTGCACACACAGACCTCTAACATGTGTCTTCAAGTTCTTGCTCATCCATGTTTTAAAGTTTAATTAGGCTATGAAATTTACTTCAGAAGACAGTGTGCAAGAAACATTTAAAAATGAGTCATCAGAGAATATTAAATAAGCTTCAAATGTAGCTGTTTTGTATGTGAGGAAAGTGCCAACAAGGATTTAAGTTGACGTTATATGGATAACAGGGTTTCAGCTACACAGTTAGGCACTCATGTATCAGATGTCCATGTGTAAAGAAATAAATGTGTATAAAATGTATTCTGCATTTCTTGTGTTTTTCTTTCCAGACAAGTACTCTTTAATCCTCATCTTCCTCTGTTTTTGTTTTGAGAGCCTTAAAACGTTGAATCGATTGCTAAGATACAGACATGTTGTCACACCCAAATAGTTTGGGTGTGAAAACAGCTGGAAATCTCGCCTCGGGATGTCCCAGTCAATCGCACCATCTACTGTACAGGCAGCTGGGACACAACAGCGCTGGGACGCACGAGTCGCGTTGTTTATACGAGCGCTTATACTCGACGCGACAGACGCGCTCGCTTCTCTGTAGAGTTACTGTTGATTCTGATCGCGTTGTGTGTCGCTCCGCGTCGCTAGAGGTGTAGATGTGCTGTTAGATGGCAGGAGGTGGATTACTTTCGGACACAGAGAGATATTATTTCATTTCTGCAAATATGAAATAAATAACGCATGACGAAGACGGTAAGTGTGTTTGGATTTTGTTTGTAGGATCAAATCATGTGAAACCATGCTTCTATAGTCCAATGCACATATCTACACACGATACATTTTTTTATTTTATTTTAGATATATAAAATAATTCTTATAAAAATACTTATAAAAGTATAACTTCAAATGAACCAAAACTGTGTTTCCACGCTTGAAAGGTGATAAACGAAGTTCGGTTTAAGTTCTGCCTCTGTAAAGCTTCAAACAGACAACCGGAGGTGTCAGACCTTTTCCTCCAGTGATAGTTTCATGACGGGAGTTTCAAAAATGTATAGACATATACCCCGAAGTCTTTAATGCAAAAAGCCATAGTCTAATCTTATTGCCCGAAAAGTTCACTGAACACGCTAACCGTTTGTGTCATATATCAAGGCGTGGGGGTAAGTCGTCACAATGGGATCCCACGTTATTCACACTGATTTGAGATACAGAGTCTTCTTTAAAAAGTAAATACTATTGTAAATAAAAACAACTCTCTTAACATAAATATTTAATTCTTTATTTAAATAAATGTGGATGGTAAACGTATAATATTAAGCATGTTTAGCCCATTTTAGTTAATAAATTGTGTAAAATAACATACTTTTCAAGACAGCATGGATCCACCTGTTCTGACAGCAGTTGGTGTATAATGGTGCCTGGAGGTATACAGCTGTTGTGTGGTTATTTACAGAACACAACAGGATCACTCAAATAAATGATCTTTTAACACACTTTGACGTTAAGCCATAACAGCATGATTGAAGTTTAACAAGTGACTGAAAGTATGGAAGAAAAAACAAATTAGTGACCAACCCTCTTGTGTGTGGGAATCTCTCTTAAATCTCTGTTACTAACTCAAAACTTTATGTTGGAACTAGCAATGATTTGGGCTGTTTCTAAGATTGTTTCTTATATCATCACTTCTCATCCAATCAGATTAGACTAGAACTCACTGTTATAGTAGAGAATGGCTTATCATAACTGCTACACAACAGCTGTGTATCTGATACTATTCCTATAATAAAAGCAAAAAAACCACTAATGTTCAATATGCAAATATTTGTTCACCTCTTTTAGATCTTTCATTCAAGGAGCTTCCTGTAAAACATTCTCATGTCTTGGTGCATAATATAGACATTCTCCTGTCTTGGTGCATAATATAGACAATAAAACCCTTGAAAGCTTCTTCCTTGTGGTCACTACTTCTGCTTACCCTTCTTCCATTATGCATATCGTCCTCCATCAGTAATTTTTCAGGGTGCTGAGGAGTGAAAGAGGGCCCCTCCTCTCCTCTTACCTCAGCTGTCACTCATCTCCTCTCTCATGTAGAACTGGAGGACACTAGCTGATCACAGGCAGGATTGTTGTCTTTGATGTAGTCTCAGTGGTATGAGAGGGCTTCCATTAGTCTTTCAGTGAAAGCTCACTCTTACTCGAGCCGGCCGGGATCAGATTCTGCTGTCAGCTGGTGTGTATCTTTGCAATCGAGAGTCTGACTGTCATTACACAGACAGTTTGCTGTGGAGCCCACAGGAGATGAGCAGGTCGTGTCCAGTCATTCAGACCCTGGAGAGCAGATTGTACGATTCACTGTTTCAGTACCTCTCACTCATTTAAACGTCTGTGAGTGGATGTGTAGTTTATCTTGTGGTGTTGGGAATACATTCTTGAATACATTTAATGTTCACATGTATTAGTTTTAGGAATAGTTATTTTTGTACCGTAGCTTGTGTTTACAATAAGCATCGACTTATTTTAAACTTCAATGCTTGTATTTTGGGTATTTTGTAGACAGAGCAGTTGGTAAATATGCAAGATACGCAATAAGTGTGCAAGTAAAAGCAAATATCAGATAATTTAATTGTTCATCTCATTAAACAATGTTTGTTAATTTTCCTGGCCTATAATCTGCATATATACCAATTATGTCAACAAAAACAAATGATGACTGCATGGTCTATAATTTAAGGATGCAATAATGTGTAAAATATTGCAAGAAACTAGTTACCCTACCGCTGTGAATACAAGGGAATCGTTTTCTCTTGACGTTGTTAGTCAGTACTTTGCTTGTTATGTTCTGCATAAAACTGTTTGGATCAGAGCCACATGACTTGGCTTTTTTTACCTTTCACTAACTGACTCCATCTCTGTTGATTCAAATCTTAGCAATTACTCTGGAATTCTAAGTGCAGCCACACAACACCAATTAAGTTTTTATCACATGCACAGAGAGTGGGAGCCTTGTTTGCTAGTCCTCTTTGATTCAAAAGGCCTGATCTATTGCTACAAATAAAGGGACTTGAATGGTGACAGAGATTGATGATCATCACAGAGGTTAAGGTTTCAGTTGTTGTTGATTCACCTAACCTGCTTCTATGTTTATAATCAATTTATTTCTTCTTCAATTTTTTAGCAGGTTCACTGTTTACTGGCCGATGCATGAAGATTTCTGCTTAATAGGTGTTTGGATGTTCTTTAAACACAGGATTGGTTTACTCCCTGAAGTGGTGCTTACACTACCTAAGAGCTCAGCTATTCATGTAGTCTATCATTAGAATGAGTCATAAGTATCATCCCCTTACAGTAGATTCATGAGGGAACCCAGAGCTCATAAGTGGGTCATCCTGGAAGCTAAATGTACCTGCTGTTGACTGGTGTGATATTATTCAAGTTATGTCATATTCAGGTTGAGGAGTGATGCACAGATGTGATTTCAGTTTGTGAAAGGTTCTGACTTGTCGTTTTTGCCTCAGTTTTTAACTACCAACCTGAAAGGCCCTGCCTCACTGTGGGCATGTTTAGACCAATTCATTCTGGTTTAAGCAGCCAGATTTCAATAGTTAAAATAGTTGCTATTCTAATCTGTGATTACTTCCTGAAGCTTTCCAGTAAAAAAAGAAAAAGTCCTACACAATGGAGTATGGAAAGCAGAACATTTAAAATTCCCCAAAAGTTTTACACATAAAGAAATAAACAACACTTTAAAACACACTTTAAAACTCTTGTACACTTACACGAGTTTGTAGATTCCAGTCGTATCAGTAGCAACACGTTACTGGTCACATAACCAGCATACCTCAGTAGCACTAGTACCTGAAAACATTTGTATCCACGTCACTTGTCAGTCTGGGTATATGGCTCAGTAGTGTGGTACCTCAGGCAGGTGAGAATTACCTTCTGTAATGACTGGGGATGGTCAAGCTTGACCTGAGGCCCTTGTCTGAACCATCACAATGTGACTCAGTAGAATGATAGGGGAGGGTCACCTGCGTTTGCCCTTAGGGTCACTAAAACAATAGAGGTGTCTAGGGTCATTTATGAGAGTCACGTTCTTTTATTGAAAAAGGTAAATGGAAGCATTAACAGAGTATCTAAAATCTTGTTGAAGAATAGGCTCTTTTTAGGCATATTTGTTCGAAACATCTTGGTCTGTCTGGTTCATTTTAAAAACAAACAGAATTACAGAATGTGCCCCTAAATATCCTTCTTAGTGTTCTTATTTTCATTGTTAACAGCATCTGCTAAAGCAAACAGTAGCGATCCAACTTCTTTGTTTTAAACTTTTTTTGTCATTCCTCATGTTAACTACCCGTGACCTCTGCTGTATCACACTGTTTAGCACAGACCGCATTCCATCCCATCGCTCTCCTCAATAAGAGCTCTGTAATCCTCATCAAATCCTGAGAATGCAGGGAGAGGAGCTGGAGCTCACTGTTCTCACACACAGAATAAATGTCCGGGCGTCTGTATTCAGCCTGCTTGGCCAAAGTCCCAGGTGAGACAGCCAAAGGGTTCTATTTAATCTTAACTTGACGAGAGCACTTTGGAAAAGAGCTCAATCTCTCATCATCTCGGGAGATTAGATCCGTACCCCCAAATCAGATGTGATGAAAGCACAGATTGAGGTAATAGGCACTGGTCGTTTAATCCGGGTTTGTCTTTAGATAAAGCACTCTGCCCAGTTAATTAAACACGAATGGAAAGGTTCTGGATGAGTAACCAGTTCCTCTTGACAAAATGAAATGAATCAGACCCCTAAATCACCCATTTAATGAATCAAATCAATAGGTTTGATAAGTTTAAACAGAAAAAAATAATTGTTTGTAGAATGGCTGTGTGGTTTTTAATGGTTTTACCTGCATTTTAAATGCAAGCATTAACTACTGCATTAAGTAAAGTATTTATATCTTACTGAATAGAGAGACGTTGTGTTTTAGGAAAGTTAGGTGTTACACCCATTAGGGCGTATCTGGTTTTGTGTGTTTTTATTTTCTTATCTTTCCACATGGCCAAAGCTTTATTTGTCATTCAGCCAATCATTGCTAATATCAGCCCATTATCTTATTAGCAGGCAAACTTATATTATCTCTTAAGGACTTTGTATTGTGTGGCTGTTTTCATTGCTGTTACTGTGAGTATCAGTTCTTATATTCTGTGTAGTAAAAAATGTTTAACTTGCATTGTAGATACACTAAGTAGATAACTAAGTGGCAACATGCAATTGTTACCAATTGGCCTATACAATTGGATTTTAAACCCATTCTTTATATCTTTTTAAGTTATTTTTATCATGAGCAAAACCTAAATCAAATAGTTTGTGTTTGTACATTAAGATTTTTACACCCACACCGAGACTACAATCTAACTAAAATCAACACTCAGATAAACTACAGGAATGTTCTTGGCTCCAGTGTGAGCCAAATCATTTGAAGAATGTAACAGCAGTGTGGTCATGCAATGAAACCTGTTTTTTTTTTTAGATTTAGTCCCCTTTAGATATTAACTCAGAGCCATGTGCTTCACCTGCCGAGCCCTGCCGGTAGTGTTACCTGAGCCCCCTTTTCTTTCAGGGCCTCATCTAGCCCTCACTGTGGCCTCAGAGACAAATGGACTAACTCATCTCCATTTCCCAGCCCAGTGAAGCACACAAAGGAAGCTCTTGTTCCGGGGCTCTGATCCCCCTGAACCCACAGGCCACAGAACAGAAGGGTTTCTGAGAGTTTGCAGGAGAATAGGGGGAGCGAAAGGGTCTATATGGTGTAATCAGTTGGCCAATTAAACAGACCCCGGTCTCTCACCCCCATGTAATGAGAGAGGCTGACATTCAAGGGTCAAAAAATGTTTTTTTAACATATGAATGCTGGGAAGGGCTTATGTGATAATGCAGAGTTAATCTATAAACATTTTTTACACATTGGTTAGCATGAAATACTAAATACTAGAGTTAAAATAATTCTTATGCTAATTATTAAAGCAATTTCATTCGTATCGGTTGAGAAATTAGTAGGTCATCAGTTTTACCTCACTAAAACCTTTTAGAAACGTAGACCAAATTGCATCTCGGTTCATCTTACAAATATTGAAAATGAAAATATGTTGAAAATATGTTAGTAGTTGTAAGGTGTTGGATGGACCTGGTCAACTAAAACCTTTTCAGACACCAAAAGCATGTTCTTAAAATCTCTTAAAGGCCTTCTAAGCTGCTTTTAGGTGTCATGTACCAGAAAAGTAATCAATGCATGGGCTTACAAAGAAATTCAAAGTGAAATCTGAGAAAGGTAATTTTACCAGGGTGGCTGTTGAACTCTTAAAATTGCTGTGTAAGATGTTCAGGTTCCTCCTCTAAAACACTTTTCCTGGTTCATTGATGGTGCTAAAAGGTCCAGCTTTATTTCTAATTATTCAGAACAATGTGATCTTTGACTGAATTTGTTCTTTCTTCTTTGTTTACAACAAGTGTCTACATTGCCTTTACAAGGGAAATTTAATGTTGGAGTTTTGTTTAAGCATGTAATTCCAGATCTGTCGAAATCATTTAATTACTTCTTAGGAAATCTCAACATCGTTGTAGGTTTGGCAGTCTTTCAATATCTAATTTATATAGGATAGACAATGGATAGGATTAGTATAGGATGGATTGTTTGTCACATTTGGAAATTGTCAGGACTATATCTTAGTAACTGTAAGGTTTTGAGTTGTAAGCCCAGTTTCCCAAATCTATGTTGCATCTAGCAGTGGTTTTGTACATTGCTTTCAAATACCTGAATTAAAACCATCTTCATCCTTTGACTTGACAAGTTTTACCCCACACAGTACTATGACAACATGCCCTGCTATTCAGTGAACTGTATCTTTTTGCCTGGGCAATAACAATGGAAATGTTTAATGGCTCTTGTGTAGCCAAGACTTTAAGGTATGTGCCTACACAGAAATGGGAAATGATCCACTGTAATTGAAAATGATTGACTGCAAGCTGCTTTTTAATCATAACTCAATGTGGCCCTCCCTTTCACAAACACATAAATGTAGACCTCAGGGAATTTCCACCCAAATCTCAGTAGGCACGACTAGACGTGATCAGATAACAGCACGACATTCTTCCAAATTTATTACTGTACGTCACGTCCGTTATCCACATGAAATAGCCTGTGGGATATAATGGAATCTTTAAATAGCGGTTTTATATAGCGATTGTTAGTTTGATGTTAATCTGTGCATGGAAAGATTATGCAAGTCAACACATTGAATTTACGGTATGAATAGATTTGATTCTTTAACTGTGCTTTTTAAATAGCTTATATCCCTCACTGATATGTAAATAAGTAAACAATTAACATAAATTTCCTCCCATTCTTTTTGATAGTATTACTTTTCTAAGATTTTTTAGTTCTACTAAAGGTATAACTGCCATTTATATATCATGTTAGTTGCCTTAGAATGTTTAATGGAATTTTAAATTTTACTTTATAAATATAACTAATTAGCAATATACAGTAAATTACATGAATTTTTTAATTCCATAAAGCGCACAGTGTGTCATTGGCATAATACAAAACAACATAAAGTAAAAATAACAAATGCCAAAATAAAAACGTTTTGTCTGTAAATGCACTAGTTGTGGTTTCTCCTGTACTTGTTTTGCAGGGCTGGTGTATTGTCCTTAGGGTCTTTGTATTTTACAACCTACATGTCTGTGTGCTGACTTGGTCAGCATTGATAAATGA
>JAZGTK010011159.1:0-15838 GCA_036877625.1 Ambastaia sidthimunki | reverse complement strand
TCCCCTCTTGGGCTGATACAGTATGTCAAAGCATTTGATTGAGGCTGGACAACAATGGTTTGACATTGAAATATTACCTTTAGTATCTCAATAACAGCTGCATTTATCACGGCAATGCAAACTTCATGTGTGCTTTCTTGTGCCTTGTTGTGTGTTATAGGTGATATTGACAGCATTAACCTGCACTTATTTCCAGTTCATGTGCATGTACAGGGATAACCTTTCTGAAAACTGCTTATTCAACTTATCCTTTTGAAATAAGTGAATAGTTATAGTTGTTGTACCCGATTGCGGGTATGCATGTGTGCCAATGTGCTCTGTCAGAGCACACAAGGAGCATCTACACACACACACAGATCACGCATATCTGCACATGTGCAGTAAACAGATTAATAGTGTTAAAAAATAATCTGCACACGCACACACAAACAGTCGTGTTTCTAAAATCAGAAAAACACCCAGAAGCGTTACCTCTTGCAATCACATCAGCTGTGTGCAGAGATTGAAGGAATTATTTTCATTTATTTGTTTGTTTTTTTGAAGGAGTGAATCTTGTTTTGCCGAAAACATGGCAGCCAGTTTGTCTAGCCCTCTGTGATATGAGATCAAAGGTGCTTGTTTTCCATATGTGTTTGAGCAGTTCTTTTGGTTTTTGTGATGTTTTTTGAAGCCAGAATAATGGAAATGTTTTTAATATTTGATAAAGGCCTTTTTTATGCAGGTACATCTGTATCTTATATAAAAGTTATATAAAAAGTGCAATTATATAAACAGCTATCAAAGTTATGTCACAGGGACAAATCAAACAGACCAAACAGGTGTGTTACAAGTTAAATATGTTAAGTATGCCTTTAATTTTTAATGTTCATAATAAATATATTCAATTGTACATTTTAGTTATAATTCCAGTGTGATTAATTAAAAACTGTCATTGAAACACGTTCACAGGTGTGCATTCACACACAGATGAGCATGTGTTTCTCAGTGAATGAAGAAACGTATTCTTTACAAATAATTTTATTAAACCCAGATGTGATGTTTAACAAAAGAACAATAGTTTGCATTCTTTGTATGGTAAAATTTAATCATCAAAAATTAAATGCACACTCAATGTTTATAATGTTTATTGTTGCGCATTGAGTACTATAGAACAGTTCAAGATTTAGCAAGACTTAACAGTTTAGTTTAGGGCACTGCATGTGCGACTGACTGATGAGAGCTCATCGGATCTCAAATAAAACTTGTCTATACTTTTGTTTTTCTATACTTCTGCTTGGTTTGTCCACAGACCCTAAAAACATAATGCTGAAATAACTTTACACTTAGGTCAGATAAGAGTGTGGGACTCCTTAATTTAATTGTTAGTGTGAAAGTGACATGTTTTTGTTTTTGCAGCTATCACTGCAGCGCCTGGGGAGCAATCGGGGGTTAGGTGCCTTGCCCAAGGGCACTTCAGTTGCTACCTGCCGGCACTGAAATCAAACCAGCAACCTACTGATTACAAGCCCAACTCACTAACCAGTAGGCTCCTGTCCCTGTATATTGTTTCCATTGGGTAGATCCTGTTTAACTGGTGATTTGAGGGTTTCAGGGAGGTAAGTATTGGGATATTCTGAAGTCAGATGTGCCCTGTGGTAAACAACATCATGCTCTTAATGAACTAATTTAGGAGATTGAAGGAATACTTTGAGTGATCAAGATTCCAAATTAGCACAAAGCTGATACAATGATCAATGTTTAATTAGAATCTCAGACTAAATGTGAGGTTTTTGTTAATTGAAGATTAAATTAATATTGAAGTTTTGTGTTAATTGAAAGCAAATTTCAATCAAGTGTTTTGAACAGTGGCACAAAGAAAAAAAACAAACGTGAGAACCTGTGCCAGTCTTTTGGGTTCCATTGTCTACTGCATCGAATGTATTGCATTATTTGTAAATTAAGAAATCCCAAAATGCAATGGGAAAATCTTCATCCATGATAAAAGACCACGTTAAGGTAAAGTTTGATTAGAAAAAAGGTAAAGTTTGATTAGAAATAAATTTTATTCTGTTCTTAAAATCCTGAATACAAAGTTTATTTAATAAATAGAAAAAAATATTTAGCTCAATATTTGTTTGTGCTATGCACAGTAATAAAATAATTAAAATGAAATGTATTTTACTTCACTTTTTTTTGCACTCTACAATTAAAACATGGCAGTAAATTCTGTTATTTTAAAGAAATGTTCTTTGAAAATCTTTATATCTTATAAAGTGTTGCTTCTCAAGGAAAGGTGTGTTGTTTTAAGATTTTATTTTAAATATTTGCACTAAAACATACACAATTAGTAATTAAGCATATAATTTGTTACAATACGAGTTGTTAGCATTGAGTTGTTAGCTAAGCAACACTCAAATCCTCTGTGAGTGTTAGCTGAGTCTTCACACTTAACATGAATAGTGCTAATTGAGTGCGATGAGTGACTACATTACAGATTTTAATTTATTTACCAGGGTTTGGAGCATAGCAATTATCTGTCTAATACTCTTATTTTTTCTTTCTCTAGTGTTAGTAGACCCATGTCTGTACTTCCAACCTGAACCTTGAGTCAACCCAATGTGAAGGGATGTTCACCATGCTGCCGCGGCATGGCAGGGTAGAGCCGAATAGATGCCCTTTCTAATGGCTGTTGCACCTTCAACTCATGGCAGGTGCACAAAAAAAAAGTGCAGAAGAGATATGGGGGGCTCCAGGAGATGGATTTTTCCTGTGGTTTAATTGGACACTTGCTTAATTTTGGTGACCTTCAGTCCAAGGGCATACGCGGTAATGAGAGAGTACACAGCCAACATCAGCTACCATCAGCATAAGCGCCTGTGACACTTTATCAGGCTGATGTGAATGGTTTCCTGGGCTGCTGATCTCTCCACGAAGTACGGATAAACCAGACCAGGAAAGCCATATTGAAAGTGATGCATCCACAATTCAAATGAGCAGCATTTCACCTTGCCTCCGTTCCCTTGAATTTAGATTTATTTTAAAATAGGAACTCTTGACTTGCTGTAGATAAAGGAAATTGTGCACTTGCGCTGAGGTATGGACCCATTCTGAGCTCAGCTGTGGGATATTTTACTTCAAAATTCAACTTATTTCAAAGTCATCTCAAGTTTGAAACTAGTGAAAAGTGACTGCGCAGCCCACAAAGGCGGTTAGTTCCATGCCGCACACTGCCATAGAAAAGAGGAAATAGCAAACTCCACAGGCCAGAAGCGTTACTTCCATCTGAACAGAGCTGCTTCTGTGGTGGCTATGATGACTGTTCTATATTCAGCATGTCTGAGTTTGCGCTGTGTGCAAGCAATGCTGGCAAATAACCCAAAGTAGTGTAGTGCCACTACCCTGCTGAAAAGACCAGCTAAGAACAGCATGAATTTACATGGTTAGGCTCCGGCCTAGCTGTTGAACCTGGATAGCCATTTAAAGCTGATGAACAAGTGTGAACAAGTTGTTAATAGACGTATTACTGACCAGTAATATTATTAAATTTAATACTTCAGTAATATCACTGAATTTAAAGAGAATGATTATTATGATAAATTATTTTTATGAATATCATGATGAATGATGTTATGAATCTTATTAAATGATTATCTCCCAAAAATTATTATTGTTATTATTTACATTTTCACTTGCTCTGGTTTTGTTCTGTATAAAAGCTGTATGAACAGAAATGTCTCAATGGTTCTTGTTCATGACATTTAGTTACAAAACCAAAGTTTCTCCTTTGTGTTCTGTACAAAAAAGTCAGTCCTACAGCTTTAAATCAACAGCAGGTACATAAATAATTTCTGGGTGTGTTACCCCTTTAAGAAGCTTGATGGGGACCCAAGCACATCCAGCATCCAGAACACAGTCCTGCTGGTCCTTTCAGCAGGAAACACAAGGGTTACATTCTGAGGGATGCTCTTGTTTACTTGATCACGTGCCCTGAACCTGCAGCTCCAAATGAGATAAACCATGGAGTAAACACTTAGGTCACCGCTGTGGTATTGATTACCTATGGCACCCCGCTATCGGTCTTAACCTCTGTCTATTCCTGCTCTTCTCTCATTCGCGAACAACCTCTCCATCTCTCTCAGCTCTCCCTGGTTTGTCTTCATAAAGTCTTAGAGATAGATGGAGACAAACAAAAACAAATCGCAAACAAAACATCAAAAAGAACAAATGTTTGTTTTGAGTCACTCGTCAGGCTTTAACAACAAGTTGAATTGTATCCTCTGGGGTAGCAACGTATTTTGTTGTCAGAATTAACCGGAAAGTGACATTTGGTCAGACAAATACAGAGACAACTGTAAAAACTAAGATATAAAACTGTCATCACAATTTACAATTATTAAAATAATCAAAATAAAATGATTCAAATTATAGAAAGATCATGGTTACATTACAGATTCTTCATATTATAGTTGTAGAGTGCTGGCTTCAGATTAAATAGACTTAACTTGATAAGGTAGAATCACATCTTGACTGGCAGATTTTTGGATTGATTCAAAGCCACAGATATATGCAATGATGATGGATTTGACCGAAACAGTAGCCAGAGAGCTGTATAAATAATGTGTTTGTTTGGCACCAGGTAAATGTACTGGTGTTGACACAATTTGTGATGCTTTGTGAGACGCTTTCTTACAGAAGTGACTTTGAAAAGAGTCCCCTTATCATGCACGTAACAATTACTAGAACAGGTGGTTAAAAACACAAGTCACATGTCAAGCACAAAGAGAATTGTTGGAAATTGATACAAAAACACAATTATTTAAAATATAAAAGTAAAGTTTCTTGCTGTGAGTTCATGCTGAGTCAAGTCAAAAAGAAAAGAAGCATTTCTCTAATTTTCTAACAGACAACTAATTAAACACTAACTCAGAATTATTGACTTGGTAAAATATTCTGTTGATCACTGTATTCATACATTGTTCCTCAAATATTCTAGTTTGTTTTTTTCTAAACTCATTAACATTTAAATTAAGCTTAAACTTAGTTTTGTAAATCATTTCTGCCAAATTGCTAAACTGGCACAGTTTTTGTATTTTTTGTATGTATTTTTTGTTTGTTCCCTGGGAATCAACTCGTGACCTTTTGGTGTGGCTGGTGCCACACTCCAGTGACAAAAGAGGAAGAGATCTAATTTTACCCATTGGTGTCGGCTCCCAAACCCAGTTTATGGGACATGTATTGAAGGGGTGTTTATTAAAGTCTTGTACCCTTCCATCTCTCATTAAATTGATTCATGGACCCAATAAGCAGTGCTGGGGCAGCAGGTGTGGATGTCGGCTTGAAAGCTCGGCCTGGTTACATCCATCAACCTGAGCAGACAGAGTTAAGACCTATCCCACATGACTTCTCCAGAGGCCCTGCTGCCAGGCCACAAGCTGCTCACCTGCTCCCACATCTGAATGACCTGTTCACACATGCTACACACTACACACACACATGCATAAAGAAAGATCGATAGATACCATGGACATATGGGCCACACATACACAAATGCTCCCAGGCTATGAAAGAAGGCAGAAGGTCAAACCTGCTTTTTAAAGACTCCCTTCAAATGAGGTTAAGCTAGTGACATGTTCATTTATCAACTTCTAAAGTACTTACTAGACTAATATCTCAGCTTGATACTGATAAAGATGAGTGTGTACGTGTATGCTTCTGGTCAGCAGACTTCTGGTCAGTTCTGACAGTATCCTGCCTGGTTTTCTTTTACAGATCTCATTCTACAACATTTGTCTTCTGTCCTGTTAATAAAAATCTGCACACTCTACTACTAGCATACTAAGTACTACTACTATTAATACTACCACTACTAATACATTTTCTGTATTGCTCTTTCTGTGTAGGGTTGCAGGGAGTGCTGGAGCCTACCCCAGCATATCTCTGGTCAAAGTGACATCATCCATGTCCAGCATCATTCTTTTTCAATAAAATTCAATTTATGAAGTAAGTTGTAGTACAACAACAGAAACAAAGAAAGAAAGAATGAAAGTGTGATATTTATGAAAGTCTCGGGTAGGAGCTTGTTATTTGGCTAGTGTAAAGCTTGGTTCAGTTTCCGTGGAAACCACTAAGGATAAATTAGGCACTTAGCTAACGAGGTCTTATGTATAATTATGAAATGTATGCTGTGGATTAGCATTATTCTCTAAAAGCCTTTCATTACAGTTAACTCTGGCTGTACCCGCCACTCGCCTATCTGCTCTTATAGCTATCAAAAATTGGCACTGCGAGGGTGGTACTTGGCAATAGTCTCTATGAAGACTGCTTATAATTAAATTGCGAAACTTTTAATTTGATTTTTAAATACAAGCGCAGGTGTTCGCGCACAATCAATGCGCGAGCATCCAATCACTGCTGAATACTGCAAATATATAACTCTGTTTCTCCAGATGACTACATTGGAAAGTCTAAGGTACTTTAAAATAACAAAATAAATAAGAAGTTAAACTGAGTGTGTAAAAGGCTGTCCAGGCCCACCAAAGCCTTATTCTTCATTCTGCTAAATGTAACATAACTGGATTTTATGGTTAGTGATGACTTTGATGGGGGTCAATATACATGCTGTGGGAGGCACATGCTCTTCACTTGCTCTTGAGAGTGACATTGGGCGGGGAAGACCCCCAGACGAGACAAGAGGAGAGTCAAGACTAGACTTTCTTATGTGCTGACCCACCCAGACCACAACTTTATTAATGGCAATATGCATAATTCAAACTTAAATAGTATGTCTGTTTTTTTTTTTGTTGATTTAAGATGGTCTCAATGGCCATTTAAGATGGTCAAACAATAAAAGTTCTTGACTCTTTTGAGTCTGAATGAATGGAAAAGCTTGATTAAAGGTCTGTCTTAGAATAGAGTTTAGATGTTAGTTAGTGTTGGTTTACTGGGATGATGAATAGGTTGTTCTTGGTTGAATTCATTTTCACCTGAAGACCAGCATGGTTTCAAGGACAAAGTCTTGCTGGCAACTTACTGTAGAATGAAGCAGCTTTAATTGGCCTAAATTTGACTGAATGTTTAATTTCATGTTAGTTTATGTGTTCACACAGTAAATGTGTATCTGGGTTCCAGGACATACTGTTTCCACACTAAAGCAGTTTATTCAGCCTACTGACACATCTCTTCCATTGACGATACATGAATAGTATGGGTCCTTGGGAACATACATTGTACATTTGTTTCTTACACTGAAGGCTTCCACTAGAAGACAGTGTAATGCAAAGGACATTGTTTCTGTTATTTTTATTCTAGCCAAACTGCCTGTTTCACACAATCAGTCTAAAGAAAATATGAAATATAAATGTTTACTTTATCTCTGATGATTGATTGTATTGTTACTATCATCTTTGATTGATTGCAGATTGCAAATTTACATTTCCATCTAAACAAAACATACAATCATCACATACATCAGTAGTCACAAGTTTACCTGTTAATCATAATTCTCTTGTATACACACATGCAGGGAGAGTTACACACACACACTCGCACATGATTTGACTCTGCTGTGCAGGTGGTAGTCTTTACTATTGATCTCTAACATGCAGCTGTGTGGAGGGTCTGATTGATTAATTTGGTGGGTTGCGCCGCAGCTGTTGCCGAGTCCGTGAACACTCAAAACCACAAGCTGTTCGTTAGGCAGCTAAATGGATAGTTACAACTCTAAAATCTGATTGAATAAAACATATCGTCGCTGTCGGGCGAAATCCTCGTAACTCCATTTTTGGGCTTTGTTGTTTTTTTATAAATCGATACTATAGGTCAGTCCCCACATGGCTGTGTAAATTTTAGAAATGATTAACCAATGAAAAGTGTTGAAAATAGCTTGGGACTGTCTGAGACTCCGCCTTCACTCCGCGAGAGCCTCGCAGCATTACTTCTCATTCATTCTCAAGATTGAAAGTTGCAACAATTAAGAAATCCTCGTCGAGCAACACATTATCTGAGGTAAATGTCCTCAAAACACTGGTTACTCATGATTCAAATATGTGTATCAGTTATATGCCAAACAGTTTTAAAAAACGTTTTAAACTGTTTTAAAAACAGTTTGCGTGCAGATTAATTTTCTATTCCGTCTAGTCATTTTATCGTTTTATTTTGGAATATTGCATCCCTCATAGCTCTTACACGTTTAAAATAGAGTTTAGGAAAATGTATGTAACCACAATCATTAGCTCTGATGAGCTCTTAAAGCCTTAAGTCTCTTGTCAAAAGGCTCAACGAGACGAGATACGCGGAGATACGCAGATTCTGTCTGACAGCGACGATATTCTTAGACCAACACCACAAACATCTTTGTCCAACCTGTGATTAATAGTTAGAATCAGAGAAGATAATTCTAATTACAACAAGATTTAAACAGAGCAGTAGTTTAGACTGATTGAATCAGCAGTGTTTTGGTTGTAAAATGCTGATAAACGCTAGTGACTTCACATTTTATACCGATCAGAATATAATACAAATAGTCTACAGTTAAACTAATAAACCACATTAAACAAAGAATTGTTTAATTCTAAAAATGTACATTTAACTATTAATTAAACATTGTTTTTTATATTTATGTTGTCATGATTTTTAAGGTGCTTATAAAACACGGGCTGTCACACGGGCAAACATTTTATTAAAATTAACTCGACTTGCTTTTAGTAATGTATACTACATTGAATCAGTGTTGTTTTTACATTACGGTGGAAATCAATTCTATAGCATCCTGAATTGGACACTGCAGATCACAGACATTACAGTTACACAGCAATACAGCCGAAATTGAATTCATGTAAACTGTTTTTTTAAAAGTGCCGTAATTCATATCTTATCCACCATACAAAGGCCTTGAATGTTTGAAACACACCCTCTCAAATCAAAGTGCAGCCTTCAGCCACTCTGATGGCCACATTCAATTGCTCCAAAACCACTTTAGCTTTTTCTCCTCTTTTCTGCAGTGGCAATTTCTCTCATGTGTTTCCTGCATTATTTGTACGTATACACATATGACAAACACCTTCACATGTGTCACCCACTCAAACTTCTCAGTTTTACCAATTCTACAAATGTCTGCTAACATTACATTGCAAATACCAGCAAAGCCCTACAGACAGGCTGTATTATTAAGGTATTATCTTGACAATGCTAATTTCTCACTGACTGTGTAAAAATATTTTTTCAGACATATAGTTTCCCTCCGTCTCCTTTGTGGTCACCACAGCCACTCATATTTATGCTGTATCTTTATAAATTATATTCTTATGGATTACCCTGATGTTTCCAATGTACAGTCGATGCAATGCCAGTCCCTTGGGCTTGATGAATTATTGCCTGTTTCTAACTTGGGTTTCTTCCCTGTCATATCAAAAGAGACAACATATGTATGAAATGGTAATTGCATCCTGTCATGATAGTCTCTTGTGTTTAGATGGCTTTGGTATCTGTTTGGTATCAAATATGCACAAAATAAGCTATTATTCTTTGCTTTAATGTTGCTTTTGTCACAGAACCTTGTTTATTTGACTTCAAAATTGTGGCAAGTAACTTAATTACTGGCAAATGATAAGTAAATGATAAGTAAAATCACAGGCTGTTCTTTTTTACAGTAAAAAAATGTATTAATTTAACTCATTTTTAAATTTGTTACAGATGTTTAAATGTATTACTATGGTAAAACTGTGTCATTGAATTAGCATGAAAAGCAAAACATTTTTGTATGACAGAGACAGATACATCTTACACACACAGATACACACCTTACAGAGTTTAAATGTATTTTACGCCTACACACCTGTAAAGTCATCCAGATCTTTATGAATCTTCTGAAGAATACCCAGAGCTGTAATCGCTGGGACCTTTTTACGTTGTAAAAGCTTTTTTACAACACCCTGTAGAGCTAGAGACCTTTGTAGTAGAAAGCTGTGTACAAATCATCAGGAAGTTATAGGAAGGGATTATACCTACACTAGGGATACCTAGGCATATACCTAGGGATTATATCTACGCTAGCTTTCCTCCAAGCGCTAATGGCTTCCTATTGACATCCTGTCTATTTGGACCAGCACACCTCTCCGGCGGCCTTACTGGAGAAAGAATGCTTCTTCTGTAAGTCCCGCCATAAAGCAATAATCTGTTAGCGCATGTACAAAATGGATTGAAGCCGACACCTTAACCCTTAATAATAGATGATGGCATCATCATATTTAGCTTGCAGAACACAGAGCAATAAGGGAGATGTTTTTTCTGTGGATATAAGATGAAAAATGTGTAAAATGATGGATTACACTAAGAGATACAATAACTTTAAAGTAGCTAAATTCTTTTTATGACATAAGAGTCAAATTCCTTACTCTTTTAGTACTCTTTCGGGGAAATACCCAGTTCAGCTCAAATGAAAATATGCATAATTAAAAACTTTAATCATACATACTTTACAGACTTTACCTGGTACAGCAGAATTAAAAGGAGAGAGAGCGAGCAAAGTTTAGTCTGTGTGATGGACTTTTAACCCTGAGTGCGTTGCACCCCTTGAGATGCAGCGGTCCAATGAGATAGTTTATACTCACACGGGAAACTGTTTTTTTTGTTCTGCTTAGAACCACATTTGCATGTTTATGGTGGTTCTGGAAAGTTTATGCATTGTAACCTGGATTATATTAACAGGAGTGTGGTGTATGTTATGTTACTGCATTATACACCATCACTCTGGAAATTAAGAGAGGAGCATTTAGAGTGTAAACATGACCAGATTTGAAACATGCTAAGCCATAATTTACACAAAAACATGAATACACGCAAAAGACAGGTCAAAACACATATATACAAGGTAACAGGTAAGGTAGGTTACATGGGGAACCATATGCAAGTGTACATGCATGAATTTGGATAGCTCTTTTGGGTGATTTAATTGAGACTGAAAGTTCTCCTAATGTGTACTGAGATGTTTCCAGTCTCTTTGGTCACCTGTTTTTGTCACTTTTGTGAGCAGAACTATCCTCTCCCCTTCCTCTGAAGTCCAGGGGGTAGGGGAAGAAAGGGTTGAGAGTGTTCTGGTTGGTAATAAAACAGCGGGTTTTGTGTAAACAGACCCGCTGGTGCAGATAGGGGGTCCTTGATCAGAGCCCTCCCTTATCTGGTTCTGGTCCCTCCATATAGTTTACGATCCTAGGATACCACTTGGTCATGCCAAACGCTACACTCCTATAAAACAAATTAGTTTATTCTTCCATGAAAAACTATTGTAAGTTTCAGAACTTTATTATTTCAAATGATGGCTTAGTGTTAGTGTATGTGGGTTGGGTGACACACAACACAACAGCATATAAACCCTTCATTTACATTTGTTGCTAAAGCTAGTCTGGGTTATTTTTACAGTTGACAGTTTTTGAATGAATAAGCACAAAACAAAGTCACACTGTTCCCTCTGAGAATTGTGCGCTCATCATAAATGTGTTTGCCTAATTGAAGCATTTAGAAGCAACAGCATGCTGCTTATGTTGTGTTTTCTCTTTTTTATTCAGTCACCTGTATTAGGATGTGCAATACGCATAAACACTGAACCAGTCTTGTGAAACTGGTTCATTCTTTTTTGACTCTGCTTCAGAGATATACAGTATGGCTGTATTCAACAGGTTGCAATTATGCACCATCTGGAATTTTTGAAGACATATTTGTTAGCAATAATTAACAATTGGTGTGTACACTAAAGTCCTAAAGCAGCACCAAACCAACCTTTTTATTCAGACAGATCCTCCGCTCTCTTCCTGGGGTCGGAAGCCGCTCCATGGTTTCTTCACCCTGGAGGGAGGGCTCGACTCTCCACCTCTCATCCACAGATGTAGTGGATGTTAAGAGCGTCAATGAGTCCTCTGTGTCCCTACAATATGCGGAGCCTACCGTTTTTCCCGGATCTCCACACCGAGGTGCCGAGATCTTGGGGAAGACCATACTCTGCTCGAATCTTTAGCCCCGCTGCTAACTACTATGGCAATGTGGCAGGGCTTTAGGAGCATGGGTACAAGGCGATGCCCCGTGTAGAACAGACGCTTCCAGCTATCTATCTCCTCATGTGGCGTCGTCCTTGAAGGCTCTGGCTCTGCCCTCCAAGCTGCTGCGCAACTCCCTTAGCGCTGGTGGGCAAAGGGTACACAGCAGCAGGTCAGGCTGGTGCTTGCCTACACACTATGGCAGTGCTGCAGGCATACCAAGCAGACCTGCTAAAGGGGATTGATGAGAGTGAGGGCATCACATCTGAGGATGTGATGGAACTCATGAGGTCCGCTTCTTGTCTCTATGTGCCAGCAAGGAGACCGCCAATGCTATCGGCAGGTCTATGGCAGCCTTGGTGGCAGCAGTGAGACAACTTGGTTGACCCTGTCACATATGGTTGATTTTATCTTAATCTGAGCTTTTGGCGGTTCGAACATCTACGTGTCGTTCTCGCCCATATAAAAGCTTTGGGGTTCAGACTAAATGCAGAGAAAAGTGTGCTTTCTCCAGCTCAGAGGACCACTTATCTGGATGTTGTGTGGGATTCTACCACGAGGCAGGCGTGTTTATCCCCTGCTTGGATCAAGTTGATCCTCACTGCAGTCGTGAGAGTGAAGGAAAGACAGTCACTTACTGTAAAGCAGTTCCAGCAACTGCTAGGCCTGATGGCAGCTGCATCCAATGTAATTCCTTTTGGCCTGCTGTACATGAGGCCCCTACAGTGGTGGCTCAAGACCAAGGGGTTTTCCCCGAGGGGAAATCCTCTCCGCATTATCAAGGTCACGAGGTGTTGCGTCCGTGCCTTAGACATGTGGAGGAAACCATGGTTCCTCTCTCAGGGCCCGGTGCTAGGAGCTTTTTGTTGCCGCGTCTCGCTAGCTACAGATGCATCACTCACCGGTTGGGTAGTGGTCATGAGTGGCCATCCTACCCACGGTCTATGGGAAGGTCACCATCTTACTTGGCATATCAATTGCCAAGAAGTGCTGGCAGTATTTCTAGCGCTGAAACATTTCCTCCCAGACCTGAGAAACCGTTATGTGTTGGTGCGCACCGACAACACTGCGGTGGTGTCTACATCAACCACCAAGGAGGTATGCGGTCACGCCCCTTTCAGGCTGGCGCACCAGATCCTTGTGCAGTCCCAGGGAAAGCTCCTATCACTGAGAGCAACTTGCATTCCTGGTCGATGCAATCTGGGAGCAGACATCGTGTCAAGACGGGGCAGAGGCCCGGGGAATGGATGCTTCACCCCGAGGTGGTGAAGCAGATTTGGAGAATCTTTGGGCAAGCCTAAGTGGACCTCTTCGCCTCTCTAGAGACAGTGCAATGTCCCCTTTGGTTCTCTCTAGTTCATCCAGCTTCTGTGGGGCCGAGGCTTCGTCTGTACGCTTTTCCTCAGATCGCTCTGCTCCCAGGAGTTCTGGAAAGATTACGTCAGAACGCAGTATCTGTGCTCTTTGTAGCCCTGTGCTGGCCGAGCCAAGTATGGTTCTCGAATCCCATATCTCTCCTAAACGGCTCTCCTTGGAAGGTGCCAGTTTGCTCAACACACACACTTTTAAGCTTCCTAGTCGTAACATATCGCCCCCCTACTGGACTGATTTCACGCGTGGTTACGCTGGAGGCGTCTCGTTCCCTTAGGGAACCAGGGTTACATACGTTTTGAGAGCTTCAGTAGAGAGGAACATTTTTAGTAAATAATGACTTTTGACTGTACTGTTCCCTAAGTATCCATGATGAAGAAGTTTTAAATTGTTCTAAAGTACAATTCTTTAGTTATCAATGGCTTTAAAGCTATTGGTTAACAATTATTGGTTGAAATGCCACCATTTATTTGCTATTAATTTACAGTGAATTTTATATAAATAAACCTTTCCAGGAAGTTAAAGTTCATATTCAATTTTTGGGTCAAAGCAGCCGAATGTGTCAGAATGTTTCTTTTTACAGCTATCAGTAGATAAATGCTTGTTCCCTTTGAGAAACTACACGGCAATTTCAAGCTACATTTAACTGCAATCACTTAAAAACTGGCTGCAGTTTTGTGAATGAGGCATTAACGGGCAGATGTGGTCCTTAATGTTCTGTGTTTCTAGATGCAGTTTCTTTCCCTCTGATTGGTCCGAGGAGAGGTGAGAAACCAGTTGAGTACCAATAGTTAAAACCAGGAGAGCAAAACCAGAGTTTAGCTTAATTTAAAGTGCTCTGTGCCACAACTGGCTAAGACTGTATTCAGTTCCTCAACAACCTGGACTTGGTTACCAACATACTTCCCCACAAGACAGAACAAGGAGAATATTTCCATTAGTTTCACAACGTGAACACAAACTACATTTACAGAAGGCAAGCAAGTCTCACAGTGGCTTTAACTCGATTTTGTTCAAAATGGTCCTGAGAAAAAGGATATTCGTACAAAGTGATTTAATACGATAGTACTTAAATCCAAAAAAATTACAATTTTGTCAGTACTTACTAACTAACTAATGTTGTTCCAACTGCATTTGCTGTTATTTCTTTCAAAAGAATTTTTGAATAATCTTTGGTATACACTACAATCCCCCAAAGCCTCCATTACTTCAATGGTAGGGAAATTCTTTTTACAGAATTTACATATATTTCAAGAGGCATGATTAATTGCATTCATTTAAACACATTTTTACATATAATTCTGCCAAATTAACATGTTTGGCAGCCCTAAAAAAGAACTATAAAAGTATTCTATATGACTCAATATGCATTATTTTACAGTTTTTCTGAAGCATGAGAGCTTTGTGCAAGGAATGAATCAATTTCAAGTTGCAGTTTTTTCCCAGTCTTTCAAGTTAACCTACCAACGGCTTGCACATATTAGTCTCTGTGCATTAAATTGCGATAGCTGTATTTTAACATCAAACAAATTACTTGCATCGGCTTTAGGGAAGAAGCTTTTCTATGCTGTGTGAAAAGAAATTGATTTTTCCTATAAAAGCCCTTTACAAAAGTATAGTCAAACACGCCAATACTTGTTTAATGAGGAGCAAAAACAGCATAACAGTCATGAATGGTGCCAGACCACCCCACACAGCAGCTCTGAATTCAGTCACACACCTCCATGCTGTGAACAAATTTTGAGATGTTGTAAATGCGGACAATTCAACCTCCTCCTCACCTCTTACATCATGTCTCAAAATGTCAGTTATGCACTTACAAAATAGTGTTTGATTTCAGGACTGTAGTGTTAAATTGGCTTTATTCTTTCTAATTTTCACTTATCTAAAAAAACATCATTTTGGGCTGAATCAGCTAGACCTACCACTGAAAAATTGGATGCATTTCAGAACTCTGTGAGCTACCAACCAAGAAATGAAGATGGCCTCGAATTGTAAGTAGAAAAAAGTATGCGCTCCTCAAAGACACCTTAGATCGGTAACATTTTGGAAGGACATACTGCACTTTGTATCCTTTATAAATGAAACATGCATAACACACTGACAGCTTATTGCGGATGGTTTCAAAAAAATAACAATAGAAGGTTTTTAGTCAGTCTTGAAATCATTAATAATCTCACTAATATATATTGTTTCAGTCAATTATTCTATGTATACTTACTTTTTCACCCACATTCACAGATTGTCTGGTTAATATTACATATAAAAATTGGCAGGCGCTTTACTTATCTGGCAAGCCTGACTTTGATAAAGTAGTCGCTGGAAATGCTCAAATGTTTTGTGAAACAATCAATACTTTTTATTGGTGTTTATATATGACAATTCACAGACCTGCAGCACCATTATTTTGTTATTTCCACACCTGTTTATTATTCTGTTGTAATCTATTTGCTGTCAATCTG
>JAZGTK010011158.1:0-15839 GCA_036877625.1 Ambastaia sidthimunki | reverse complement strand
TGTTTCCACCGAGCGATAACACCTGCAGGACTTTGACCCAGTTTTAATCTATAGTATTGTAGTTCTTCCATTGGCTGAGTGAGGAGTGTTGGTGTAGCCCTACTGTAAACATGACACCTGTGCAGAGGAGACGCCCACTGGACTGTCTTTCACTCTAATATCCTTTTGTAGATATGGCTTCCTGTTATTTAGTTGATCAAATCTGTCATATCTGTCCCACAATCCCTTATGCTGACGTGCCAAACGCAGATCACATTGGAACTGCTTCTCAGCTGTTCAAACTGCTTTGTTTGAACTGGTTGGGCTTTTCAGTGTGGACAGCAAGCTACCGCCCCATGAAGTATGTTTTGGAATCTAACTCTGTGCTGGCTAAAAGTCAGATTTTATACACAACAAATGCAGATATTCAGACCAGAAGAAAGCACCATTGAAATGCTTTAGCTTCAGTGTCGTTTGTAGTCAAATGATAATCAAATGAAGAAGAGTAGCACAGAAAGAAGAGATGTGCCAAAGTTCTAGGTTAATCCATTGTTAAAGTCATTTAAAAATCCTTTTGGGATGGATTTTTCAAAGAGCACATGAAAGAAAACACCCTTGGAATTTAGGAATATCCAAGACAAGTGGATTGTTTGGAAAAAAACAACACTTTTCTTAAGACAATGTAGCATTTGTCTTGACTCTAGAGTGTTGTGGGGAGTTGCTACGTGGTTATCACTGTATGGTGTTCTGAGTGGTTGCTAGGGTGTTGCTAGGTGGTTGTTTACTGGACAAAGTCAAAGGAGCCCAACCCTCCTATGATATTCTTGTCCCTAGATATTACTCAAACCCCACCTGCAATGTAAAGTCTTTTTGTACTCTTTTTATCATTTACTGGGTTTACAGTAAGTTGACAGTTCAATGACTTAGTGAAGCAATAGCACACATCTGTCTTAACAAGCCACATAAATTAAGGTGTCATTAAAGTCTGTAGCTCATGGGTTACGCAGTGAAGTGTAATGCTAAGGGTTATGGGTTTGTTCCAAACCCTAACCATAAGTATGAGCAACAGTGATATGCCTGCATTAAAAAGCTACAAAAACTCAATGAGTAACCCTGAACAACCCAATGAATAACACAAAACTCAATGAATAAAGTCTTTAATTAACATTGCTCTTGGTTTCAGTCGACTTAACTTATTCCTTCAAAAGCACCTTAGTTGTTTTCTTCATGTGAACAGGTTTTAGGGTCAGTACCTAGTTCCTTATCTTCAGATTAAAAATTTGATTAAAAGTCATAAATTTTTTCTAATGATTGATCACAGACGGGATGGTAACCTCCTGGCTTCTGTTCATTGCAATGGAAAGAAATAATGTCATGAGCCAGGAAGTTTGTGTCAGAAGAAAGTGAGCGAATTAGAGAGTGAGAACATTAGAGAAGAGAAAAGGAACGAGGAAACTTGAGATTTTTAAAGTTCAGAGGAACCGCAGCACTTACTGACCTTGTGGCAACAGCTTCTCCTGGGAAATGGATGCTTTTGAAAACCAGAGCAAAAGCCCCTTCCTGGAGAACAATCGAGAAAGAACAGAACGAATGAGCATGATGTTCTTAGAGATTTCCTATGAACAGCTACAAACAGCTCTAAATGTAAATATCACACAGGTGCTGTGATTATTATGCAACGGCACTCAGAAAGTGTATCTAAAGACTTTGATGTACTTCCTGCCTGACAATCAATCTGGAAGTTCATCTGGCAGCCCATAGATGGGAAATGAGAACCTTAAGTGATATAACAGTGGATTGTTTAAGTTCCAGGCCCATAAAAAGCTGTCATCTGTTACTGTGATGACACCCGTATGAGAGTTTGTGACGACTTTGATAACCTTGTATGAGCATAAACTTTGCTTATTGAAACTCTCAACAGTACAATGGCCTCTTTGTAGAAGGCGGGGTTTGGGGAAAATGGGGCGTGTCTAATTCAAGGGCTGAGTCTGGCAAAGGTTCCAGAGCGACTTACATCGCTTACAGCATCTTTAAAGTGTCATGTTTCCTCGTCAGCCCCCCTTTGCAGCCCCTAGTACAGCTCTGGATCAGGCCTGAAGCAGAGGCCCAGAGAGGTGGAGGAGGCACCAGGGAGCTGAGAGGAACAGAGCCTCACAGTACGGGTTGAGCTGAGGGGAATAGGGGCCCTTTCTGTGTGCTGAGGGAACTAATATTTGCCACTGCCTCCTCAGTGCCTCTCCTGAATGGCTGCCCAGAAGAAAGCGCACACACACACACACACACAAACACACACACATAAAGGATAAGCTTTTCTGGACGTACACATTTTATGTCTACGTGCGCACACCCATGCTGCCTTTTCTAAACCACTGTACACTCACTCATTCATACAAAGTCTGTCCTCATAAAACACACTAACTCTTAAAAATATGACAGGCTCAGTAACGAAAATAAGAAACATGACAAGAAAAACTGCATATGTTGCAACTGCGATTATTGTGCATGAAGAAAATAAAGCTTATTTTTGTATTTTTGTACTTTTGTATTTTTCTTTATTGATTAATATTATGTACTAATGTATTCAGGGTGTAAAATGTTTTGGGTTATAACTGGAACCTTTATTTTTAAGACTTTTTTTTGCTCTTCTTTGCAGTTAAACACACAGAATGTCCAAGCCTGTTTTCAATTAGCTCCAGGGTGACTTGTTCTCTCTTTCTGGACTTTCCTCTCATGTCCTGTTAAAACTAGGGCGGCCAGCTGACATGCTCTGGGGCTATAGAGCCCTAAGATACAACTGTATGCCTTTAACGTTATCATCCTTTTATCTCCCAGCCTTCCGTTGCTAAGATGGTGGGGGGTTGCTAAAGCTGCTAAGATAGCATAATCAATTTACAGAAGAGGCCATAAAACAGGCAGAGTCTCACATATTAAAAAGAGGGGAAAGTCACACAGTCATTATGCTGATAGAAAGGTTAGGTGTTTTATAAACTCATGATAAGCCCAGATTCCTGTCAGTGATGTTGTAAAGGTACAGCTTGTTCATACGACACTGCTGATGAACTATAGTCAACTTCTGGTTCCCAGCAGTGAATGTTATGGCCATGTAAGTCGTCCAAAGGTGCTATTAGTAACTCATAAAACAAGGTTCACCTGTCCTCATTTGAAAATCTAGTTATTATTAATTACCTAGGGGTGAGGGAAAGCATGTTTGTCTTTCTGTTCTGATAAATGCTGTCATTTCATAACCCTAAAATTTGCAAAAACTCCAAAGCTGCCAAGTTTTTAAAATTCTTTGTTTGTTAGAAATATATACTGTGATGTAACCTGCAATTGTTCCCTTAAACTTCTTGTTCTACCTGATTGTACTCTTAAAATTGGCTTTCATTGATATATCCAGATGTTGATTCAGTTGAACTAAAATAAAACCAGTACATTTGCATGTTACCACACGAAGCACATTTTGAGATTACCTGACAAAACATTTGTATAGTGTATTATTACATAGCATCCTGGAATACTCGATTCTGATTGGTCAATCGTGGCATTCTTTTTACTGATTGGTCAATCATAGCATTCAGGGGTCAAATATTTTGTACAATGACTGCTAACTAAACAACTGACTGTTTCCCCAGATGACTGATTTCCTACATTGCTGTGCTAGTATGATCCCCACTGCGTTTTGATTTGGGTTTTTTGCTAAAATTACTTCACATAATTACTTTTTTATTAAATCAGTATGATTTTTACAACAAATAAGACAAGGACGCAACATCATCAGTGTTGCTTCTGAATTCTCTGTGTCTTTAAGAGGTCTGTAAATGAGCAACGAGTCTTTAACTTTCACAATATGAGCAAGGGGTTCCCAGAGGCATGTGAGTAAGACCACCCCCTCACACAAACACACACTCACACGTACACACTTGATGCTTACCAGCTGCTGGATGACGCGCTCCACCAGGGTGGAGAAGGACACATAATCGCTCTCGCGGTTGTCATAGAGATACTTGATCAACTTGGGGATGACCTCCGTGTCTGTCTCCGACTCAAATTCATATCCTTTGGAAATCTATCAATTGGGTTGGGAAGGAAAAGCCATGGTTACAGACGTAAGCAAAACAAAACACGTTTTTCCATTGTGGAAAAAGGGCAGAGAGTGAGAAAGTGAGTAAAATATGTAAAGGAGAGAGGGGGGGTGATTTAATGAACTTTAATTGGCTCGGAAAGCATCTTCAATGCTTGTATGTTCAGTGTTATGAAACATTGTGCAACAAACTGCCAGACATCTGCTGTGAAACTGCCTCCAAAAAATGTAACATACAAGAAAGACGTCCTTTTACCTCTTATTTACATAATCAGTGTCTGTATTTAACTTAACTAACTTTCTATGGCCTGAAGCCATGTCAGCATTGACTAAAAGACATTTACATAATTAAATAAATTTAAACTTTAAAAATCAGGATAGGCAAACTCAATCCTGTTTTCTACACAAGCTACAGCTACTACTTTCAACCACACTATACATGATAACAAGAGTTTATGTTAAGAACAAGACATGCTAATACATTGTGCTAGGCCCAAACATTAAAAAATGGCTTTCACGTATGTTAAGACATCAGAAGACAGAGTTTGCAGACAAAAAGCCACATTCTGTATCAATCACACCTACAATACAGTATAAGATCTGTTTAAAACATTGCTCACCAGGTACTTCTTCAGCTCCTTGTAGTTTGTGATAATCCCGTTGTGGATGACGACAAACTCTGGAGGCAAAACGTCAAAACAATATTCATGAACATACCTGGAAATGAGTCCTTAAGTTTATTGTTTTCAAATACTTAAGGATTAATGATGACTATTCTTTTGCCCTTACATCAATGCATTCCTATGAACACACAGGAGGGTGTACTGAACAGTAGCAGGTTAAGCTGCATTTCTTCTTATATACTGCTAACTTGTAAAACTTGCTGTATGTCACTTACATAAGCCAATCATTTTACGCCATGCTTTGCCTGAAATGGGGAAAGCCTGTGTGACAAATTTTCTTTGCAGTCTTTGTTTGGTTGTAATTTCATACAACCCTTCTCAAACTGTTTAGACACACCCATGATTCTAATGATCACACTTTTCGTTTAAATAAATAATATCAGTTGTGTAATAGTTATTAATATTATTCCTGTAGCGTTTCTATACCGTATAGACATACTGACAAATTTACAGCTTCAATGTTCTGTTAAATACAAGGGTCTGCCCAATGCATAAATATTACTTTAATAATCTAAACCAACCTAAGGCTACCCTAAGTAATGTAATGTTTTTATTTAACATTTTTGGTCATAATTCCCATACTTCAGTTTGTGTTAATTTATAGTTCTAGTTTACTAACTAGATTTACTAGCTGCCTCAGTGTAAATGCTTGTATTATTGATTTTATTCAGTGTCTGATCTGTGATCAGTGGTTCACAAAACAGTTTTTTTTACAGCTGTGGGGTGAGAGGAACCTACTGCTTTTTGCCCCCAACTAAGGCGTTTATTTTCAGAGGTGAACTTTTACATCTAAAGTGTCAATTATAACACCTTTGCAAAGCTTTCATTACCAGTGCAAACCTAATGGCTTTAAAACCACTGTTAACTGCCCAGTCCTGTTCTCTGGTTAACAACTTCTTTACAACTTTACAACTTCTAAACTGATCACAGCTGGTTTAATAATGGCTGGATAAAAACCAGATGACCACTGTATTGAGTGAGTTGTGTTGCTACTTTGTGTTGTTTTTTACCGTTGTTTTTGTCTGATCGGTGAGGGTGGCTGTTGACAGGGCTGGGCTCTCCATGTGTGGCCCAACGAGTGTGTGCGATGCCAAAATGTGTGTCCAGTTGTGCATCAAGATCGATGGACTCATTCTCTAATAATACAAACAGCAAAGATGCATTTAAAGATGTGCATTACACAAAATAAAGTGAAGAGAAGAGGAGGAGGAGAAGAGAAAAGAAGGACAAGAGAAGAAGAAGAGAAGAAAGAGAGAAAAGGAGAAAAAAGAAAAAACAAAAGAAAGGAGATGAGAGAAAAAAAAGAGATGTATGATAATGTGTATAAACATACTGTAAATCTCTTCATCAAGTGCTTTCACCTTCCCTCTCTTCTTAAAAAGGGTGATGTTTGCTTCTTGATCTTTCCCTGGGCCATCAACTGCAACACCTGTCCAAAAATACAATTCCCATCATGCATTTCATCAATAAAACATCACACATAAAAACAGATGCACCCCATAGCCAAAGGTATGTGGACACCACACCCATATACAGTATCAATGAACTTTTGATTTCAAAACTACTACATTAATTCCTCCCTTCACCACTACAGCAGATTCCATTGTTCTGTGAAGGTGTTTCGCTATACGTTGGAACATAGCTGTAGGGAGTAGCTCCCATTCAGAAATAACAGCATCAGTGAGATTATTGATATTGGGTGATGCTATTCCAATCCATCCCTATGGTGTCCAACAGGCCTTGGCTTTTGTTCTTGAGAAGTTCTTTCACATCTGACTCAGTAAAGCTTTGCTTTGTGTACAGGGGTATTGTCATAACTGAAAAGGCCCTCCCAAACGGCCGCCCGATTTGTTGGAAGCACAATTCTTTATTATGTCATTGTAAGCATTGTGGAAGATTCGGTCTTCCCTGGAATTACTGAATTAACTCTGAACTGATGATAACTGAACTAACTATATTTTCTTACTTGATCCACATATGAAACTCTCTGAATAAACAGGAGTGATGCATAAGAGAAAGAGGAACAAGGAAAAAGCGAGCAGAGGATGCAAAAATATAATTAATGTCACAATAATCTCTTTCACACAAGTATCGTTTCTCACAGGTGTTGCCAAAATACAAGAAACAAGGTCACTGCTTTAAACTTAAGTCGCATCTGTTACCTGCAGAATACACTGACATTAGTCTCACAGAGGTGGGCATGGTGGGCTTACCTGCAGAGTCATAACCCCTGTACTCCAGCCTTTGAAGTCCCTTTACAAGGGTCTGAAAGATTTCTCTCCTCGTCCGTGGCACTCTGTAATTCAGGTACGCAAAAATTCCTGCCGGGCACAAGGTTTAAAGAATGTTTAGTGATGTAAGTAATACTTAAAGTAAATTAAACTGAATTATACAAAAAAATGTTATTGCTTTTTATTAAGACAAATGACATTTTAAAGCAACTCAATACACCCCAAAGATGTTTCATACTGTTAATATATAGCCATCAAAAAGTTAATAAAATAATTTCCAATACTTTAAACATTTAAAACAACGTGAAATAATGTTTAAGTAGGTAAATATGCTAAAGTAAAGATGCTTAAAGATAGACAAACATATCAGTGACTACATACATCCACACAGTACAGTATGATATACAGTATACACGCATATCCTTAATTCCATAAGGACCACTGCAGCCAGCCATAGCTACATATTCATATGGATACATATTGTATATACAGAGTTAAGCGTTTAAATTGTATGATAGTTTAATAGAACAAACAGGTGATAAATCACACTGCACACATCTGAGATCAGCCACGTCGCCCACTGTAGGTGGCAGAGCGTGACAGTATGATGGATGTGTCTCAAAACGTAACGTGCTGCTTACACACGATATGCTTTTTAGGCATCATATGTGCGTTACCATTACATCGAAACCTGGGTAGCTGAACAGCATATTTTGAGATTACAAGGGCGTTTGAACTTTCGCAACGTCTATTGTGTCCCAAAAGATGTCTAGGTAGGCAGCGCACAAGGTTTTGAGACACTCCCGCATTCGCTGGTTCCAAACCATATCTGTCAATGGAGCTGTCACAACTCCAGACAGTGATATACGACAAATCAAAGCTTTACTTTTAAAAGATGACGCTTTTGTTGTCCTATACGCAAATTTACATATAGCACTAATAGTTTAATGTAGGCAATAACAATGTCAGAAACGTACTGTAAGCAAACGTACAGGAAGCATAGACCTTATTATAGCGATTAATATACAGCATTCCTACATACTGTATAAAATCATTAGAAATAAGCTGAACGTACCGCACATCGTATCTTTTCTGAAGCTGAAGGCAGGTTGGAGGGTCTGACGGTAAGGAGAAGCAGCGAAACTAGCAATATGATCCAAAGACTTGGAGGAATTACAAACAGCCGCCTTATAACTTTGACTCTGCTCCACCTCCGGTTACCACAGCAACGTCAGCCCCGCCCTCTGCTGAATGATTGACATGAGCGTCCTCCAGTTTAATACAAATGATTCCTGATCGATGTTTTTTATCAACCTGTTTATCAACTTATATAATCACAGACTTATGACAACATAGATACGCTCAACACAGGTTGTGTGTCACTGGTAGCTTGTTTATACAAATTAATAGAGGGATAAAATGATACATTTTTGTTACTTTTAAGAAGCAACTTTAAGTGACTTTATAGTATGTAGATTATATTAGAGGATTGATAACGATGAGAAATAGCATAACGCTCCAGTCCACTTTCTTTTCACATTTCCTGCTCTTAGCGCACACACACGTTGCATACACTCCTCACGCACCTATGCAAATGAGGACAAACCTCATATGTTTGTGAACAACGCATATTTTAATCATTACAAACTAGCCCTAAAACTTTGCTAGATGGCAAAGTTTAAGGTTTAGGGTTTACATTTTTAAATTAACTTTAAATTTAATTTAGTTTAAATTTAGTAGTTTTGGCTACAATATGACACAGATTGTTTATAAGTTAAATAATATATGTTACCTTATAGTTATATTATAATATAACTTATGTTTTATAAGTTGAATATAAGTTTTATAAAATGTTTAATAAGATACTGTTTTTGTTTCATATTATATTGGAAAAGTAATATAAAGCTATTATTATGTATTATACAGCTTCTCAACAAAATAAAACAGACAGACATATAGACAGACAGATAGATGATAACATACAAAACTATATTGAATTTGGCCAACAGAAAAAAAAACAATATATAAAAACATAGTTTAAAGTGCTGATCAGATGTTATTTTATTTACCCAAGAAGTACTGTGCAAATATGAAACTAAAAAGAAATTGATATATAGCTACTGAAATCTATCCACTGCAGCAACTTCCCTGTGTGACAATCATTATGTGAGGGGGGTTTCTTCAAACATTACTTATAAATGTTAAGCAGGATGTTATCCTGTTTCCTACTGTTGAAATTTGAAAACCTTGTCCATCATGTTTTTTATTTGCTGTATAAAATAGTTCTACATTTGTAAAATCAAAGGTTACATTTTTCCCTAAAATGAATTTACTACAATCAATTAGAAAGTTATTTGCAACTACTGTCAATATACTAAAGAATTCTGCCAGCAACCTCTTTACACTTTTTACGCTAGTCCATCTGCAGCTCCCCTGTGAACCATCTCTCGTCTTAACATCTGTGTCACGTTAAGCCGAACAGGAGATAGACCCTGTGCGGTCCCCCTGTAGGGGGCTATTCTGAAGATTTGTGGAACCAAAACTTCACCTCACCATAGTGCCATCTGACTATGATGACTATCTATGCAGATAACATCTTAATTTTTTTAATGACATAAACAATAAGAAAGAAGTCCTAAATTAAAGTCTTTAAATGTAAATTTGAATACTTCAATTTTACAGTTTACAAAAATTGTTGTATACATTGTTAAGAAAGGGCAGGTCAGGTAAATACAAAAATTATGTTTTTTATGTCTACGTATTTATGTTTACAAAAATACGTAGACGTCGCTTTTAACAGGTTTGTTGGGTCAGTTCATTCTTGTAAAGAGGAACTGTAATGCTATATGAATTTCTGAATAATCGTGTGCTTCCTACATTGAGGCAACAATTTGGGGAGGGCCCTTTTCCATTCCAGCACCACAATAGCTTTGTACAAAGTCAGTCCATAAAGAAATATTTGACTGAGTCTGGTGTGGAAAAACTTGACTGGCCTGTACGCAGCCCTCACCTGAACTTCTGTGAACACCTTTGGGATGAATTGGCATGACAGTTGTGAGCCAGACCCATTCAACCAACATCAATCATGACGTTACAGATGCTCTTGTATCTGAATGGGAGTAAATCCCTGCAGCCATGTTCTACAATGTAATGGAACCTGTTAGGAAGGTCCAACACCTACGTCAATGTATTTCAAATGAAACAAGTAACATACATGGTGACGTTTGGGTTTCCACATACTTTTACATTTATAAAGTGCAACATCCAAGATGCTTTTACAATATCAACTACTATTTTTTTTAAAGGAAATGTTTTGAAATAACTTGCCATATTGCTTGTTTTTGCCAGATTGCTGAAATATAAATGAAAAGCAGATGTAAATAACAATAGAGCATTTCTCTCTCACGTAAAAACATAAGGTTTGCTATTTCATAATTGTAGCTTTAAGCTACAGGATGTCAGATGCCTGTAATAAATAAAAATGAAAAGTGTAAGTGTAAGTGAGAGTGTAAATGAAAAAAGCATTTGGGTGGCAGTGACAGTAATACTGTAATACAATACACCAAAAACTCTAACCCAGCCTACTCCATGAGAGCCAAATGACTTACTAATATTACATATGGAAACATAATAACAAAACATTCTGTACTCTGTCCCATGTGGAGTGAATTAGAGTAAATAGCGTCAGGGCTGTCCAGTGTCAGGAGTGGGCATTTAGTGACCACTAAAAGGGTGTTGAAGATGAACAGTCACACCCTCAATAATTCTTTTACAGAGCCAAAGTGCAGCTGTGTTGCAATTTGCTTGTCTGTTTGAGTGCCCAGCTCCCTGTTATCTGTTTGTTTCTAGTCTCACTATCTTACACACTTGTTTAGTATCTTGTATATTGGCATTAATCCAGCTGATGACAGAATCAGACACAAAGTAGAGAAGCAATCAGACTGTTTATATTAACATTAAGTATTCTTAACAGGTCAGTTGTTTGGCATTCATATACAATATATACATACAATATATATATACAATATATAAATAAAGTTACAATAACATTAACAAATAATCTATTAAACTCTAGATAATTTGCCAGATTTGTTCTTTTGTTGTGAACAGTTATTAACTTGATAAAGTGATTTCAACTGTAAAATTTATATTTTAGATAATTCATAAACGGTTAAAACAACATATAGATTGAATAATTGGCTTCACTTCTTGTAATATCACAGAACTGCTAGAAGAATAGCAGTATTGACTGTCAAATATTAATATGTGTACTGTATCTGTACTGTTAGTCTTGCTGTTGTAACAAGCCTGTAATAAAAGACTGACCTTCATCACATTTAGCTGTTGGGAGTGACTTTTACACATCACAATGTCTTGAAAAACTTAAAACCTCTGTTGGAAAACAAGTAACTCTGTCTGAAAGCATTCTTGCTTGCCTCGGTACACCCAGCAGAAACAATTACAATTTTGGTTCCCTATTGAAACAGTTACAATGCTGTTTTGGCCCATGGATAATGCCCATAGATAATGTATCTGCATTATGAGAAATTAGATCTTGCAAATTCTGCATTTATTGTTTTCTGCAGGTGCAGATATAAAGTCTTTGCTATCAGATACTTTGCAATACTAATCATGTAAAACTAACCATGTGCTGAAACCCCAATGTTTCTAAACCTAAGTGCAAACCATAAGATTTGTTATATATTTGTGATCTTTATTATTATAATTTTTTAATGTGCTGAATATATATTTACCTGCAGAGGAACTTTAATGCTGGACTCCATAAATGACCATAAATTAAAAATTTAGTCTGACATTGTCTGAGTTTTAAGTATACCAAAAGTCCAGAGTGCTACTTTTTCTGTATTTTAACACCTAGAAAATGTGTCATACAGTAATTCACAAACAAAACAATGCACTTGTTACACCAACATTTCTTCTTTAGAGATATTGCTTGCCTTTGATTCATTACTAATTTCATAGCGAGCAGTGTTTTAATATGACCACTGGGCTCAGGTCTGACAGTTCTTCAGCCACATGACACTGGAATGCAAGTGATTAAACATGATATACAAGATCCTCTCATTAATTCATATTATAATCTCACTTTTAGGCTGCAAGTCACCAGTTATTACAGAACACATCACACGCTCATTAACTGACATGACTATTAGTTCCATCTTTCTTTAGGTCAGTCATGTTTAATATCATAAACTCATCGATGAAAAATACAAATAAAGCCAAAGCACTCAAAACATGTAACTAGTCAGCCATAAAAAACATGGCAATGATAAATCAAGAAAAAGGAAATCCCCTTTAATAAAAAACTAAACCTACTTCCTTGTAGGCTGTATAAAAACAAAAATATACAAAAATAGCATAATTAACAAATAAATAAAGTCATCAAACAGTAAAAAAAATTATAGAAATGATCTCAATCATGATTTGAGCTCTTAAATCACAACCTAAGAGACTGAGACTGGCTGTTTAATGAGTAACATCAGCAATACACTCCCTACAGACGAATTCTACACAAACACGACAGAACCGTGTGTGAGTCCAGAACCCACGTCTGCATGCTGCGGTCAGACTGTGATCTCATAACTCAATCACTGCGACTCACACACAACAGAGCCCCCACGCTTCAGTGCTGGGTGGACCGCCAGAATACATATTACATCCAGATGTCCCACTGGGACCGGCACACGTAGGAAATGACCTACGGTGTGTCAGCATGTTAAAGTACGACGTCACGTAGAGGCTCTGGAAGAAGGTGTGTGTGCTGGTGTGTGTGTGACAGAGAGAAAAAGGGGTGGGGGGCTGTTGGGTGGAGGGGGATAGACTTCCAGGAAAGCATGTTTACCATGGCAGCCTCAGATGCGACCACATTGCCAATGGAGGATGGAGCAAATGTTGTGTGTTAGTTGCGTTACTAACGTTTCTGTGATGTTCGTGTAAAGAATTTCTTTTAAAACAGGAAAGAATTTGTATTATGTTTTGGTTTTGTTTCTCATGTAGGGTGACGGAATACTTCGCATTTTAATGGGTGCAGTTTCAGGAAAACCAATCTTGTTCTATTTCCATGATGGTATGTGCGTGGGACAAGTTAATATACTGTAAAACAATTGAGAAACTCCTGCCTCCTTGTGGCAGAGAAGTATATTACAAGGGAAAGTGTCATAAAAACAACTGGAAGGAAAAGTGTTCTGGGGAAACAGGCAAAAAAGACCGAAATTACGATATTTACAATTACAAATTTAAATAAATTGTCCCGGGCACAGATTAACACACAATTTGATTAAAAAAGTGTGTCTTACGTAGGTATAGCTTCTAGCTTTTATACATTAAATTTACATTTATTCACTTGGCAGATGCTTTATCCAAAGCGACTTACAGTAAATTTAAGGTATACATTTTTTTTATCAGTACTTGTGTTCCCTAGGACCGAACCCACAACCTTTCCACTGCGGTGGCTCAACTGGACATTACATGTTGAAATTATTGTAGTGTGTTGTACAGAGAAACAAAACTAGACTTAACTTTTAAAAAGATAAGCACATACTATGACTATTAGCAAAAAAGTAAATATACTTGAGTGAATTCATGGGGAAAAATAAAACTCAAAAGCCACATGACATTTACATTTATTTACTAATGTTTTAACAGTTCCACCAAGATCAAACTTAATACAGCTGACCTTTTGAAAAACTGAAAGGAAACATTTAACTTGTAACAAAAATATAACATCCTTTTTGGAGAGCTGCTATATTAAATACAGGCAAATATTTTTAGCCTTCAGTCAATTTGGTGCCCTCATTTGTTAGACCATACTTGTCACAACTGCATCAAAACAATGCTTTAAACATTACAGTTCACAATGCACAACAGCAAAGACTTAAAGAATTAAGTTATCACTGAACCGTTGTGTATTGATGTTATACAGAAAAAACATAAACTCCAACACATATAAACATTGTATTTGATCAGTCAGTGTTAACATGATAGTGAATATTCATGCAACAGTATAGCCAAAATATCAAGGCACACACACCCTCACACATTCTAATTTAAAGGGATATTTCACAAGTGGAAATTCTCAGATAATTTACTCACCCTTGTGTCATTCCAGACCTGTGACTTTCTTCCGGTAAATTCAAAGAAAGAACTTTAAAGAATGAAGAATATTTATGCTGCTCCTTTATTCCGAATGATAAATGAAACTGAATTCTGCCAAATAAAATTCACAGGAGAAAGATAAGCGTGTTTGAAAAGGAATGAGGGTGAAGAGCTTATCATTTTTTAGAGAAACTGTAAGTAACACTGTATCAGGTAAATTAAAAGTCAAAGCAAATATGATGATAACAAGACAGACAATCGCGCCAGCAAAAGTGATCGTTTACACAAAACATCTTTTGAAAGCTAACATTTACATTAGATGCTAGCAAAGTGGTTCTTATGTGATGGTCTGATGATGTGGCGAGCAAACAGCAAGACAGCACAGGGGAACGAGAGAGGGCAGACCAGCTACAGGTTCACAATGTGTACGATCTGATGAGGTTACAGGAAGTGGTCTTTAAAATCCAGAGGGTGTCAGGACGTTCATGTCTCTGCGTTTGAGTTTGTGAGGTCGGGTCATCTGTCTTTTCCCCTCTATGGTGGGGATCTCCATCTTGGGGGGAGGTTTGAAGGTGGCGGTGTCCTCAGTCAAGCGGGTGGCTTGGGCCTTCATCATCTCCATTGGGGAAGGTTTCTGAGCTCCCTTGTAAGACTGCAGAGCAAAGCCCCCTGTGGAACACACAGAATGACATTCAGCCTGTGGGGCAGAAGATGGGGGCAGTGCAACATCAGATGATACAGCTTCAAACATCTGAAGGCTTTTTGAAGCAACATTTGAAGAGCTCTGCAGAGCTTTATATTGTTTCACTGCACTGGACCTTGTTCCTGTCAACAGCTCTGGAACACGGTTAGTCTCTGCAGTGATCAGTAAATATAGATAAAGGCTGTGGATAAACACAGGCCCAGACTATGACGTTAAATGAAACACATAGCCTCTCATGCCTTTTAATTGTTGTTTTTTAAAACAACCTTTTTAAAGAACTTAAAGATTAGCAATTTAAAGACAAGACATAAATGCTTTATGATATTCAGATATTTGATATTTAAATAAACAAAAAAAATAATTCGTACACCAAGCAATTTGACACAATAATACAGAATTAAGCTAAACTGAGACTTTGTTTTTTTCTGCAGTAATATGAGTTTCCTTTCTTACAGTGTTGCATCAACAGTTTCACAATATACCCGGTTCTGAGCAGAAAAATCAGACCAATCAGCTGTCACCTACTCTTACTGTCACAATAACAATACTACAGTGAGCATTATCTTAGAAAGTCAAGATTATTTGAACAGAACTGTGAGATAAGGAAGGATTCTCTGCATATAAGGACACACTGTGGTTTACCTGTTGTGGCTGGATCTGTACCTGGGTCAGTGGTGGTCTTGCTGACTTGAGGTCGAGGTCCAAAGATGCTCCAGCGCTCTATCGCTCCCTCACCTGAAGCCAGATCTATGCTGGAGCTCGAGCTGGTGCTCAATTCAGAACCTGTGAGGGAAGCGGTGGAGCCCTGACTGCTAAACCAGCCCCTGCCAAACACACACACATAATCACATCTTCTGTTCAGACCCTCAAGATAAATGCTAATGAATAAGCAGGTGTATCAGTACCGGCGTCTCTGTTTGGGTGATGACTGTGGGGTCCCGGAAGGTGTCGACTGACCAGAAGATGGTTGTTTATCTTCCATGCCATCCATACTTTGCAGCTGAAGTTTCTACAATAGCAGCAAATACACAATATTATAGTTTTTT
>JAZGTK010011157.1:0-15839 GCA_036877625.1 Ambastaia sidthimunki | reverse complement strand
TTAACTCATGTTAATAACTCATGTTTTCGTTATTTTTATTTTGACATTTGCTATCGATCCTGTTACTGATATTGTTGTATGTATTGTTGAATGTGATGCATATAATAATAAATAGTTAAACAAAAATTCGGTTTTAGTTTTAGATATTAAACATGACAAAATTTCACCCGTCTGCACACACTTGAAAACATTTCCATTACGTCAAGATTGTTTTAGTTTTTTTTACAAAACCAGACACATGTCATAATATAACAGAGTCAAAAATAGAATATACAATAAGGTTAATAGTACGGGGTAGAGGTTGTCTGAAGCAAGCTTCAAGTCTAATGTTCCCAGATTTGATAAGCGACACGTGTTGTCCACAACCTTCGTCCGGCGTAAGATTGAACGCATAGAGGGTGTAACCATGCAAAAAAAATCCTCTATCAATAGACAGCGCATGGGTTTTAAGGTGCTTTCCAGAAGCCAATGCTAGCTGGTAAAATTCACGCACTGCAGAACCACTCCCATAATCAGGCTGCAGAGGCTTTGCAGGGAATTGTTGATTATCCAGATAAATAGATAATTCTAAATCATAATTTTTAAAAGCAAAGGGGTTTTTATTATAGGCCCCTGTAAAAGGCATCGTTATCAACCATAGCTAGAACTATAGATTTTGGTAGAGCTCCTAAGATAAACTTTTCAATTCCTCCAGGCTCACGAGTCTGCATTCAATATAACTTTTCACACACGTGGTCAGTGTTGGGGGTAACGCATTACAAGTAACGCGAGTTACGTAATATTACTTTTCTGAAGTAACGAGTAAAGTAACGCATTACTTTATAAATTTACACATTAATATTTAGTTACTTTTTTCAGTTTAATTTGTTTTTTAAAAAAATTTACGTAGTGAAAATTCAAGGAAGTCACGTAGAATCACGGACTTTATGCCTGCACGGGAACAGTCACAAAGGGAGATGGCAGCCATCAGTGACGCAGGTGACAGAGCACGCCAATGCGCTACAGGCTCAACTACAGTCAGAGATGCCGGTGCAGCTGTTTGTGGAATTTAATTCCAAAATAAAGACAGACTGTTTGAACTGGTGTTTTTTCTTCACGTCTGTTGATGCATTTCATAATTTGATCTGAAATGAGGCAAATACATTTGTGCGGGAATGGTTTAAATCCTGCGCCGCAATCCTGTGCCAAAATTCAAGCCCTGCTATCTTATGGGTAATTTGAGTATTTACTTATTCAGCTATTTTAAGTGAAAGGAAGGGATGAAGGAAATGTTACGTTTGCTGCTTTTTTTTTAAAGCAATAAATGAGTAATCGTGTTAAATAGTGTTAAATAATCATGATTTCGATATTGACCAAAATAGTCGTGATTATTTTTTTCCCATAATTGAGCAGCCCTACAAACACTTTAATTTCAATTATCAATTTATATTCAATTATCTGTAACGTTAAGAGATCTTTTATATGGAATGCATAGCTCTGGGGTCAAAAAGTTCTCAGAATAACATAATTCTATATATGTGTTTTTAAAAGAAAATGAAGGTGAAGGTTGTAAAGGCTGTTGTTGAATGCAAAACTTTTCAGTCAAAAAACACTTGAAAGAGATCAAACCTCAGCCAGGTAGGAAAAAAAGTAACGCAAAGGTAACGTAACGCGTTACTTTTTGGGGGTAGTAACTCAATTTTGTAACGCATTACTTTTTAAAGTAACTTTCCGCAACACTGCACACGGTCAATTGGGTACTTTTTTTGGCTGTGGTTGAGAGCAGCGCTTGTGCATGACCCAGTCTCACAGCTGGGGATACACTCACTTTTCACAAATGCCATTAAGCATCAGTAGTAGTATATATGGGCCACCTTCTGTCACATAAAAATGATTGATGGTGCCCTTTGACCTTTGGGGGATGGGTGTGACCTTTTGACCGGACCACCCACGTCACGTGGACCTTTGACCTTTTAAGGAATGTCGGGGGTTTTGACCTTTGAACGTCCCCCCTAAATGGGTTCAGATCCGTCCAGTCGCCATGTTGTCCAGGAATGTCCAGGAATGTCCATGATGTCCGGTTGTCATTTTGTGTGGATGTATTCTATGATGAATGTTTTTAGGATGAATGTCTTTAATCCTAAAGCCTAAGTTCCTGAGAGATGTGTTCACTCCAGGGTGTAAATCCTTGTGACGGGTGTTTTGAACACAACCACGTCATTGACTATGGGTAATGATGATCATGATTATCATACCAAGAAACTGAGAATTAATACAGTCATTTTTAGTAAACAAGACTAGATTCGCATGTAGTTGAACCGTTTTAAAAAGCTGTAAAGGTGTGTTAAAACATCAGGTTTAGCAAAGAATGTACTTTCTATCACAGCTCTGTGTGTCAGCGCTGTTGTTTTGACAGGATGATTCTATCACACCACATGCCGCTTGACACATGTTTAGGTGTCCGGTTTAACTTAAGAGTAATTACAAAAAACTCACCTTTCTCACAGCGAACGGCCCTAAAGGAATCATTCCCGAGAGACATGAACGCTCCTGGGTGTAAATCGTAGTGACATTGAGGGTGTTATTCGAACACGCGATACGTCGTGTATCTCCGAAGATGAAAGATTAATTACAAAAACAGGAATTTAAGCAATGGCATCGCGACCTTTCCCAAACTGAGGCTGGTCAGTTTGGACATACGGCTAGTTGTTTACGGGTGACATAGCAACCTTTCCCAACTTTTGGGGCATGTGAGCTCCGGCTTTGTCGCTCCTCTCCTGTGTAAGAATCATTACAAAAACAGGTGATACAACTTTTTAGCATGTACAGAGTCCCTCGCGGAATGCAGAGGTAATTAGAAAGTCACGGTCTGTCTGATACACAAATGAGTAACGAGCCAGCTGCTGTCAACAGTACCAGTAGACTACATAGGATAGGGCTCTGGCGACATCTTCCGGACTACCAAACTCATAACCAATAAAAGTGACTAATAAAATTTGTCCATAAAACATTCATTTTATATTAATATTTGAGACTGTTACGGATATCCATAGGACACATTATTCTTGCAACAATGTGATAGTACAATCTCTTATTTTAAAGACCATGTTTTAAAAAAATCTCCTCAAAGCACTGTCTTCAAAGCGTTGTCCTTTGCTGGAAAGACGATCTCAGGACCATCCCATCCTGTATAAAAACCCTCACCCTGACCCTTCAGTCTTATATTATAACTTTTATCACTTCTCGCAAAACATCGCTTTGACCGCTCCTCAGAGATGGCAAACTACGACGGTGAGTAATGAGCATTTACCATTTTTGGTTCGCGGTGATTACTTCATAATTTATTCGAGCAAATGCATGTGTGAGTTTTACTTTGATTCAGTCGTTCGTGTGTTAACGTTGTATGCGTGTAACATCGTAAATAAAGTTTACAACGGTTTTGTTTTCCTTATTGTCTGGGCATAAAACCAAGCTGTATCTCATTGTTTTAAATAGTATTGTCGCATCTTTGTGACGTAGAAATCGTTGGACGACCGGTTTTCTGCTCTTTTTTTTTTTCAACGATTTTCTTTAACATAGCTTTTTATTTAAAACATATGCTGTCGTGTTTTGTTTACATCGACTTGTTTACATCGACACAAATTGTTTTGAATACTCGCATGCGATCATGTGTGAAACATACGTCAGTTATACATCCTTTTTTTCCAGCGATTTTCTTTTCTTTCATATATTTGTTTTAATTATTTTAAATAGTCATAAATATAACTCACTAGCAATTGAACCTAAGAGACATTACCTGTTAACATCGAAACATATATATATATATATATAAATATAAAAATCCTATCAAATCATGTTTCGATGTTAACAGGTAATGTCTCTTAGGTTCAATTGCTAGTAAGTTATATGTCGACCTTGAAGAATCATGTAAGTCTCACTAAAGTTTATTATATCATTACCATGATAAAAATTGTTTATTCTTAACGATGTTTGAGTGAAACAATATTTGTAATCATTTTAAGCCGAATTATAAGTTAACATTTCTAGTGAAATATTCCTGCATTTTATTATTCTGTCAGGTATCATTCAAGTGACTTCGGACGAGTTTACGCGTCAGCCTGCCAGGGGTCATGAGAGGATCGAGCTAATAGATCTTACAGATCCTGATTTCAGCGCTTCTGAGCTAGAAGCCATAGCAGTTGGTGAGACATCTATTGCTTCGTTTAAATTACACGAATATAACAGAGAGAGACTGTGAATATAATTTTTGTCCCTTTATGATTACTTCATACCGAAGAGCAACGCATGCGCACCGATGATGTTGCTAACTGGTCCACCTCTCAGCTGAATGCATGGGATTGTTCATCATGGGCCAGTGAGCAGGACGAGACGCTACAGGCAAGAGATCAATCATCCCCCGCTGAACAAGGAGACGATCAGATCGAAATCGGTCATCTGTATGGTGAACTTGTTAACAGATTACAAACGCAGAGTGAAGAGCTACACGGCAAGCTAGACGCTATTTGCAATCAGGTGGACACATATTTTGGTTTGATACGTGAGCAGCTGGATAGACAACACACTGAGATAGTGGAAATAAAAGGTATTTTAAATAATCAAAATCGTGCATCAGAAAATGCTTTCGACCGTTTTCAGGATATGTTGCGTGAACAGTTGAGAGAGAGGTGCCTAATGGTTGAGCTTCCCTGTGCTATTAATGCTCAAATATTCCCTAGACAAATTTCTATATCCATTTTTTAAATATTTTTTGTAATTTATGTACTGCTATAGCCATAGTTAATTACTTGTGTTTTTTCATTATTTTGTCATTTATGCTTTTCCATATTTCATATTTATTCCTTGATATGTTACCTCTGGCTTTAAATATTATCCATTCATCAATCATATTCTAGAATTTTACTTAGTGTTACTACTCATTTTATTATTTTTATTACTTATTTTATGAACTCAAAATAAATGTACAATGGCCGCTGAGTCCCCCAATCAATTAGTTGACAGGTTACAACAGATGTTAAACGGTACCCCAAATCCTGAACAAGCTTTTAATATTGATTTTAATATTAATATTGATTTGTGCAGACGACTGCAAGAAATATTAAATGCTAGCAATTCAGACATACAAGATGGTGGGTCGTTAACAGACGCAGTCGCTCCAAGTCGCGATGCAGCTCCCCCTACAGTCAATATCGATACCGAACGGCCATCGACTTCTGGCACCTCCTCGCAGAGGCGGACCAACCTCGATGCTTTGATACGTGAGGGCGGGTCCATAAACGGCTATCACATTTTTCCGAGACCACGTTTCAATAGTCTGGAATTGCGGAGACCCATGAATCTGAGGGACGCTAGTTCTACAGATTTTGCCGCCTATCACACCCACATACACGACGCTATGAACAAATGGTGTCGTTTGCCAGAGAAATTGCGGGCGACGCTGGCGTAATCAGTTTGAGCCTAAGAGCCCCAAGTCTCAAATCTGATGTGTCAGCAATTTTATCACCTGGAAATAATTATGATTTAGACATATTTACCGAGCAAATCGTAAAAATTTTACAGAGCGACGATCAAATATTGTGTGACGATGCCATAGAGATTATCGCTATGGTAGCTATGAACAGACGGGGAGGCACTCGTCGCAAAGTTATAGATCTGGCCTGCGATCAGGTAATCAAAAGAAAAAAGACGAGTTTATTTTGCCTAATGAATATTGCAAATAATTTGTGCTTTTCTATATGTCTTGCACATTTTCTAAAACCCGAAATATCTGAGGGTGATCTGGAAAGACAAGCAGAGATCATCCAAAATGACGCCGGCTTTTCGTTTCAAGACAAGATCGGTCTTCATGACAGCAAAGTTTGAAAGGTTGTTTGACATTAAAATAGTAGTATTTTACAGATCAAATGACGGTGCGCTAGAAACGTTTGCAAATCAGAGCGAACCTCATCCGAAAACCTTATTCCTGTATTTACATGACGAACACTTTTACACGATTCTCAATCTGAATGCCTTTATTGGTACAAACTACACATGCACATTCTGCTATAAAGGGTACAATGATGTTCGTCATCACCATTGTAGTTGCGTCTGCAACGTGTGTACAAACACCCTACAAGAACAGTACATTGTGCCGATTGTTTACGATATTGTAAATCCAGTTACTGCTACAAAGCTCACAAGAAGACTCCCCCAAACCAAAAACGAGCACCGTGCGATACAATAAAATATTGTAAATTGTGCAACAGACGGTACAACGTTTTAGGAAAAGACTGCGGACATGAACACAAATGTTCACCATAGCGATGCGTACATTGCGGCGAATGGGCAAGGGGATGCATCAGTGCTTTATTCGGAACGTAGCGAGAAATATGTTTTTTACGATTTTAAAACACGTGGCCAACTTTGTATGCGCAATCACTTTCAAAGACGAAAAATTTGTGGCAGAAGGCACGTCTTGTGTTGAGCAGCTGATTAACCATTTCAGACAGCGCAGATACAAAGGATACACCTTCATAGCTCATTATGCTTCCAAATTTGAGTATTTTTGTAAAGTAGGGCTTACGGTGGATATCATCATGCAAGGCTGTAAATTAATCTACATGTACGACAGCGCGTATGCTCAGCGATATATCGATGGCCCTGTCTAAGATGCCCGCTGCACTAAACTTGAATACAAGAGAAAAAGGGTACTTTCCCTATCATTTCAACAGGCCAGAAAATGCGTATTATGTAGGCCCCTACCCTGAAGAAAAGTTATACGGTTACGATAACATGTCAGACAAAAACCAGAAGAAGTTTGATGCATGGTACGAGACCGTCTCGGGTAAAGTCTTTGACTTCAGGAAAGAACTGCACGAGTATGGTGTGAATGACGTTGTATTACGCGAAGCCTGCATGAAATACCGCAGCGCATTCATCGCGAGCACTGAGCTCGATCCATTCGGCTTTACCACACTTGCTAGCTGTTGTATGGGTGTCTTTAAAACACACTATCTAGAATTGCATACGCTAGCTGTGACCCATAATAATGCGTACATTCAAAAGAGCAAGTCATACTCGAATGTTTCGATCGAATGGCTTGAATATGTCAAAAAGACACGAAACGTGGACATTCACCACGCTGTGAACCACGGTGAAGTGTCGTTGGGTAATTACTTTTTGGACTGGTACTACGAGCTAAATGGTGAACGATATGGCTTAGAGTTCAACGGTTGCGTCCATCACGGGCACAAATGCCTTCCGTCGCATTCCACACATCCCCTGTCACATCTACCCTATAGCGTTCTCAGGAGAAAGTTTGACGAAAAGGTCGATATTCTGCAGAATGCGTACGGATTAAAAATTGAGATGATGTGGGAGTGTGAATGGATCAAAATGAAACGTGAGAATCCCTCTGTGATAGAATTTTTGACCACCTATCTGCCGCTAGGGATGCGCTCTTTGGTGGACGAACGAACGCGTATAAACTACCACAAAACAGTTGAAGGAGAAAAAATAAGCTATGTCGATTTTACCAGCTTGTACCCTTTCTGCCAGGCTAGAAAGACCTATCCGATCGGTCACCCCGAAATCATTTAACAATTCCGGGCCGATCGAGGCCACTGTGTACCCACCCCGTAAATTACTACACCCTGTACTCCCTATCCGTTGTCAGGGGAAATTAATGTTTCCACTCTGTGCTAAATGTGCACAGTCTGAAAAATCAAACGACTAGCTGTAGTCACACCGATGAAGAGAGGGCGCTCTTAGGCTGTTGGGTGAGCATCGAACTTTTAAAAGCCATTGAGAAGGGTTATGTCATAGCTAAGATCGATGAAGTTTGGCATTTCCCACAGCGCTCTGATACGCTGTTTTGTGATTACGTGAAAACGTTTTTGCGATTGAAACAGCAGGCATCCGGCTATCTGTCAAATGTGGTCACAGACACTGACAAAGAGAAATATATTCGAGATTATTATGAAAAAGAGGGGATTCATCTCGACCAAGAAAATATCAGTCACAACCCAGCTCAGAGGTCAATTAATAAACTACTTCTGAACTCTCTTTGGGGACCCTTTTCTATGCGTGAGAACCTTCCCAGCACTATACTCGTGAAAACACCTGAAGATTTTACCACATTGATTTTTACTGGAACCAACTCCCTAAAATATTTCACATTTGCGTCAGACGATGTAGCGCTTGTTCAGTATCAACACCCCGAAAACAAAGCGTGTGAAACTCGTGACATTAACGTGTTTGTAGGTGCCTTTACAACGGCACAAGCTCGACTGGAGTTGTACGAGCTTATGGACAAACTCGGCGAACGATTGTTATACTCCGATACAGACAGTGTTATATTCGTGTCAAGGGATGGGGATTGGGTACCGCCTCTGGGGGATCATCTGGAGGAGCTGACGAATGAATTGGACGATGGAAATTTCATAACTGAGTTCTGTTCTAGCTGCCAGTTATCGCACTGCTAAAGCGTGTATGAAAGCAAAGGGGATAACCTTGAATGCAAAAAATTCAAGCGATCCGAATAGACACGCTGATTGGTCTGGTTGACAGTTATTTGTCATCACGTGACAGTTCCTGTCACATCATGGCGCATACTGAAAACATCGTTAGGGATAAAAAGCGTCTGACATTGCACAACAAATCAGTTGTTAAAAGGTTCAAGGTGGTGTATAATAAGCGTAGACATTTGCCCGATTTCACCACGGTCCCTTATGGCTACTGAACAAAGGGGTATGCGAGAGGTTTCCGACTTCATCCATTTTCATGTCTGATCAGCGGGCCTTCAAATTCAGGAAAGTCTTATTTTGTAAAACTTTTGCTGGAAAATGCTTTGAATGTGATTTCTAAAAAGGTTGAACACATCGTTTATTTGTATGATTGTTGGCAACCTCTGTATGATGAACTGCTTAAATTGCATGATATTAAATTTGTTGAAGGAATACCGCAGAGTCTGAATGATGATCATTTACTGCCACCAGAAAAGAATTGTTTATTAATCATCGACGATGTTATGCAATTGGCATGCGAAAACAAGGAGATTCAAAAGGTGTTTACACAGTATGTACATCATCATAATCTCAGCGCTATTTATATCGTACAGAATTTGTTTGTTCAGGGGAAATCCAGCAAAACCATTAGCTTAAACACAAATTATCTGATTTTGTTTAAAAACCCCCGGGATGTCAATCAGGTAGCTGTGCTAGGACGTCAAATGTACCCCGGAAACGTTAAATACTTTATGGAGTGTTATCACGATGCTACCAGCCAGCCTTTTGGATATTTATTGATAGACTATAAAGCAAAAACTCCTGAGCAATATCGACTCAGAACAGGGTTGCTAGCCGAGTGCCAAGTGGTTTATCACCTGAAAAAAAGAAGTCGGTGATCATTCATCATGTCCGCGCGACTTTGCAAACATCTACCGCTGTTAAAGCTGCTACTTAAAGCCACTCCTACACAACGACGACTTATTTTACAATCGGCCTCTGACGAGCTTATTTTAACACTGTGTGAAGTGGCTCTTAACATCTTATACGGAACGATTCCGATCAACCCTAAAGAGTACAGCAAGCTGAAAAGGAAAAAAGCTGAAAAAGAAAAAAGCTGAAATTAAATTGGTCGCCCATAAAAAAAAAAATAAAAAAAATTGGTATATCAGCCAAGAAATGCGTTTTTAACCAGAAGGGTGGATTTCTTTTACCGCTCCTAAGCGTAGCAGTGCCCTTTATTTCCAGCTTAATAGCTTCTAGAAGCGGTGCGTGATGGAGTATGCCGAGAAGATGTATTTAGTGCCACGGCACCAACTTGACAAGTTAAAATCTGAAAACACCCGTGAGAACATTCAACAAGTCGTCGAAAATGATCTGGATAAATCCATAAGGAATTTTACTAAGGACTGATTTGGATCAATATGAGAAAGCTAAACTTTACGCGGATATTCTAACAAGGTTAATAGCGGTTGTCAAACAAGGAAATAAAGAGACTAACATTTTAACACTTTCGTTACCGCAACCCTCCAACGATCATAAAGATGGTAAAGACAAGCCTGAGATGGACGGAGTGGTTGTTGTGTTGAAGAACGTTCCCTTAAGTACAAAAAACAGCCGCTATATATTAGATAAAATGTCTCAAGCGAAAGATCTGTCAGCGTGAAACGCATCAGGGGAGTTTGTGTTTAAGGGCAACGTCATTCCAGGCTCGCACATGCTCGATTTGATAAAAAACATTACTAATCCGCAAAAGGTCCGGGATGACAGAAGGCCGTTAGGATGGAACAAATTTCTACAAGTCTTTGCGGAATTAAACATACCCTTTTCTACCGTACCGAGTCATCACGTTAGACAAGCAATTCAATCATTAAGAGCTACACCTTCGCGAACCGCGTCGTCAGTAATGTGCTCTAAAAAAGCTAAGCGTACACGTTTGTCAAGATATGACGTTTCAGAACCACCGTATAAATCGCATTAGAATTAATATAATATAATCTAATATAAATCGCATAGAATTTTGATGTTGACCATGTACTATATAAAAAATTCAATAAAAACAGTAAGAGTGGGTGTCTTTAAGCGTCTTTATTTAATCAAACGAATACACAGTAAGATAACTATTTGAATATGCATTCAAAAGAATTACAAGTCTGAACACGTAACATTTTTTTCATTGACATTTTTCATTTCTCCATAATCTTTTTACAAAGAGTGATACCAATCTATCATTTTTAATAAAATCATCACTATACAGTTTTATCACATCGCTATAGTTAGAACACACAGTGTTGTCCGCAAACGTCAGAAGTAAAATCCTGAACTCGTCTCCCTGAATGTAACACATCAGAGCTGTTGGCCCGTATCCACACCGTACACTACGACTATTGCGATTGTATTTTATAGGAGCTGTTCTATGCAGCGTGTAAGCATCCTCCCCTGACAACCACTCTGAAACTTGCTGTTCACTCAGACGGATGCCAGCGTCCTTTAGGATAGCGTCTTTTAGCCGTTTTTTACCCCCTAATGACCCGGGCTGGGACGGTGTGTAATAAGCTTTCTTCATGAGCTCTGCCATGTTACCGTTTTGCTGAGGGGCAAAAGAATGACTAACAAAGGTTTTATGGTTCAGACTTTTATTTTAATGCAGGTAATAAAAAGAATAACATTGGTTACACATGCTCACACACAGATACAAAGAGATTTTTTTTATTATTATTTATTTATTTTTTAAATGGTTACATGATACATTAGGCCCACGGGGTTTACATATTATCCAGCGATTGAAGAAAATTTACGCAGGACATCAGGTTCTGTCCGAGTATGTAATCGACCAGAGTTTCAACAATTTTGCCAATCTCATGTTTCTCATTTTTTGATCTCACACCAGACACACCTGTTACATAAGTACACATACACATGAACTCTGTAATATCTAACTTATCGCTACAATCAGACAGAGCATCCAAAACATTTCTGACTCTTGTGCAGACCTGTTTGCGATCAATAATAGAGAAGCTTGTCATATCCTGACATTCCTTTCACATTAGCCATTTGTTTCTTAAAATTTGATAGACGAATGCTTTCGGTAGCACCGTCAGTTTTCGTTTCACAAAAGTCATTGATTATCTCATGCATCAAGTCCAACATCTCTCTTCTGTAATACCTTTTAAATATACCGGGTATGATCTTCTGCTGTCCACAGGCATTCCCCATTTTTCCTCGGTAGCTGTTTGGCTGTAAAACAACGACAAAGTGTTGTAGCAGCACCGCTATTACTCCTTTAACGATTTTGAAACCTACATCTGTGAAGCACCCGTCCGTGATGTCAAACGTGGTACCGCCGGGAGTGATAGTTTTGAGTTCGGTTAGGAAACTCTGCTTCGTGTCCGACGGAGATGCGTGGTCCTCCGTCAGGATGTGATGGACCGCATTGTCATCAGGAGAGTTAGGAGCGCTGGGGCGGAGAGACGAGCTGTTGATGGCTTGGTCTTCAGACATGGCTGTGGGAGGTTCTGCCTGCTACTTTTTATAATGGCAGTAGTAAATGGGCGGAGAAGGTCCGACGCTCCATTGGGTGCGCGCGCATTTCTCAGGGTGGAACAGCTGTACTTTAACTCTCCAATAACCATCACTCATGTCACACCACTTCACCATTTTGTTTATAGCTGCAAAAAGCGTTTCCAAGAAATTAAGATCCTTCCACTTGAATAAAAACTGCATCTCATACATGTCATGATGTTCATCTTGTAAGATACCCCCCGGAGCGATCACAAAGCTTTGTGCTGTCATTGCAGAAGAAAAAGTAAACACAGTCTTCTGGCTTCTTTTTAGAATGATCTCCGACCACCCTGTACCTTTCGTTGGTTGTTATGGACTCCCACTCTGCGATGTACAGCGGTTCTTCGCGGCGGTCATGCAGATCTTTCCAGACATTGTTGTAAAACATGGTCCAGTCCTTATTGGGGAATACCAAGCACGGGTTTACCCCAGGTTCAAATTAGTCTTTTTTTCTCAGCGTTGTAGAGCGTTACATTTCTAGTGTCTTTATTAAACATGTAACCGATCACTCCGTTACCATCCACCAAAATTTCATCTGTCACGCTGCTCTTATTTTCATGAAGAAACTTTGTCAGGCTGGTATAGCTTTGCTGTTTTTTCGGTGCCAGAGTCAGCCGGTCCATGTCCTTTCTCCATTTGTTCGTTGGAGTATTGGGCACACCGCTTAAACAACCGTCCATGTCTGCTCATTTCATAGTGCTGTTACTAGCGTTTTTATTTAGTGTCAAGCCACACCTTTTTGTAAGAGAATATCCGTTGCACAATGTATGGTGTTAATGCAAAGCACATGTGCAAACATTTGCTATATGAAGAATTGGGCATTGGGGTAATGTCTCTGTCTAGTGTTACAATCGATCATGGTCATTCAAAAGGTTGGCCCCACAGCTGCTGTAGTAAAACACACATGTACCATGATTAATGTACACAGGTGGCACGGTAAAGTGACTAAATCAACTGAATAGACAGTAACACATGCTGTTGTGATTTGTCACACGTGTGTGAGGTCGAAGGCGAACAGATTCCGGTCGTAAACAAGACTAAATGTGTTCAAAACACCCGGTCAAGACCCGGTCACCGTCACAAGGATTTACACCCCGGAGTGAACACATCTCTCAGGAACCTAGGCTTTAGGATTAAAGACATTCATCATAGAATACATCCACACAAAATGACAACCGGACATTCCTGGACATCATGGCGACGGGACGGATCTGAACCCATTTAGGGGGGGACGGTCAAAGGTCAAAACCCCCGACATTCCTTAAAAGGTCAAAGGTCCACGCGACGTGGGTGGTCCGGTCAAAGTGTCATACCCATCCCCCAAAGGTCAAAGGGCACCAATCATTTTTATGTGACAGAAGGTGGCCCATATATACTACTATCAGCTTTTCTTGAAAGATGATATTGCTATGAACAGGTGCGAGCAGCTCAACAACATTACTGGCGTTGGTAAATGTGTCTCTCTTTGTCAGGCCGCTGTTTTCTCCAGCAGGGTCCGCCACATCCATGCGACCGGCTGTATCTTTTTTTAAAAACAGCCCAGCAGAAAAGTGTTTCCAATGTATCTATCATAATTAAGGGACACTCAATAAGGCATCGATAAGGATGTGTTTGTGCTCTGGGGTATTACCTGTCCTGGCCTTTTAACACCTCCAGCCTTGTCAAGAAGGCTCACCAGCGCCTCTTCTTGAGGACATTAAGAAAGGAACCAGATGTCCTCTTCCATCCTGGTGAACTTCTATCGCTGCACAATAGAGAGCATCCTAACCAATTGTGTCACAGTCTGGTATGGGAGTTGCTCTGTCGCGGAGCGCAAGGCACTGCAGCGGGTGGTGAAAACTGCCCAGCGCATCACTGGAACTCCACTTCCTGCTATTGAGGAGATTCAACAGAGACACTGTTTGCGTCGAGCACACAGTATCCTCAAAGACTCTTCTCACCCCGCCCATAGACTGCCTTCCGGCAGACGCTTCAGGAGCCTGAGGACCAGAACCAGCAGACTGAGGAACAGCTTCTTTTCAAGAACTTCTTACTAAACTCTGCGACTCAGTGATTCCACTACACCCTCATATACACACACACTCCATTAATTACATTAATAACTGTTACTCTGTTATTTACTTTACAGGACCATCATTGCACTTCTGGACACTACCGCCCACAGACTGTTCTCTCCCCTGCCTTCCTGCAGGCGCTTCAGGAGCCTGCGGACCGGAACCAGCAGCCCGAGGACCATCAATGCACTGCTGGACTGTCTAYACATTCATCTGCACTCCAGATTATCATATCTACACATTWACTRCACAAWTCCTTGTCAACCAYTTATTTGCACTACATTTACTGCACAATTTGCACCCCAGTACTTTGTACTGACTATTGTTATAACGTAATCTACTGCACTGTTGAACTATGTTGCACTACCCTTTTGTACATTTGTTTATATCCATTTCTGTACATTTCTGTTTATATCCATCTGTACATTATGCCAATAGCACACCATATCTGTAAATAACCTGTATATAACATATCCTGTATATAACAACCTATATCCTGCACTTATTGCACTTCTGGTTAGACCTAAACTGCATTTCGTTGCTCTGTACTTGTACATGTGTAATGACAATAAAGTTGAATCTAATCTAATTAGTCGATCCCCCAGCGACACATCAACTTGTGAAAATATTGTCGCCCCTGCATAGTTGAGAAGTCCCACCGGTGCTCCATCTGTGATGTCTGTACCATCAGGATTAGTCATTTTGACCCGTAAAAATAATGTATTGTTTAGGTCTACGTACTCCTCTCCGGTCCCTGCAATAAAAACTTCAGAGGGGCTGTGTCTGAAATTGCTGATAATGGTGGGACCTCGATATATGCATTTCTTTCAACAGCAGTTTGTGTCAGAGGAACTGTGAACAGGTCAAGTTCAGATTTAATACATTCTTCTGACATGTGTATTAAGGCCATGATCTAGGAAATTGTTTTGACAGATTTCTTTGGCTTAGCGGTTGTAACACGTTTTGCTGTCTCCTTGTGTCTGCGCTTTATGACTGAGCTCTTCTTAGGAGAACGCTTTTTCGGTTTTTGACCACTCCTCCTTGCCCCCGGTGGCCTAGACATTCTTTTGCGTGACATCACCATTAGCCCAGACCCGTCTTAAGTGTTATTGTTGTTAAAGGTGTGTGTTAGTGTATTGGTAACAACGTCACTCAGTATGCCTTTTGCAGCCAATTTAAGATGTGGCTTGGCAATGCTAAATCCACGTTTTAGTATTGGTATTGCCATTCGAAAGAGCCCATGGAATATCGCTCCCAAACCAGTGCTGTACATAACTCTGCCCCCCATATAGCCAGGGAGACAGTTACCGGCTTGGGTTTGGAAATATGCTACATACCGTTCAGGATCCATTTTTGGAGTGTAGGAATACAGCATTATTTATTTTTTTAAAAGTGTTTCACAGGTCTGAAGTGTAACTTAGCAGTCACCTTCCCGTAAGTGAAAGGCACGTTTTGATTCTGATCGTCTTTTACCTCTACAGATATATCTGTAATGGTTGATTTATAAACCGGTACGTAATGCACCTTATCGTATCTAACACTGACAATCTTGTTATTCTCACCGTCTATATGTACACATTTCAGTAGCAGGACATGCGCATCACCAACTGATTGATATTAGATTAGATTCAACTTTATTGTCAGGTTATTTACAGATATGGTGTGCTATTGGCATAATGTACAGATGGGGTATAAACAGAAATGTACAGATAGGATATAGACAGAAGTGTACAGAAATGATTAT
>JAZGTK010011156.1:0-15840 GCA_036877625.1 Ambastaia sidthimunki | reverse complement strand
AAACTTCATGCTGTCGCAATTAGTAATCAAGTGCAACTGAGGTCACATGACTCGTACATATTGGACACAGACCTAAAGAACCTAGAACTAGTTGACTAGCCGACTAATCGATGCAAGTCCTAGTGTGTTCGTGTGTGTGAGCCGCATATTTTTATTATGTTTGAATCTCTCATTTTCATCTCCACTCATGTGCTACAGCTTTGAATGAACAGTTAGGCCCCATCATTGAAGCTAACGCAGACGATGACCTGCTGTTCACGACCTCTGACCCTGCTCCGATAATGACCCCGATCCCTTCCCTCACTCCAACTTTACTCCCAACCCTGAATCCAGCCTTACCTGCTGTGCAACCCCAAATACTGCAGGAGGCCTCGGCGCCCTCTGCTGTTCAGTGGAATTTAAGCACCTCACATGAGGAAAAGCAAGGTTTACCCAGTTCTCTACGACCCAAAATAGGTATAAATGCCTATCTGGGTATCTTTTTTCAATGCCCAGCACTTTCTAAAGCCCTTTACTTGCTCCATAAATTAATCTCAGATCTGCTTAGGATGTGTTTTAGCATTCTTTTCTGTCAGTATTGATGCCTTAAACACTGTAGTGCCATTTTCATGCTTGCGTTTCTGTCCACTGTAAATGCCAGCCAGTGGTTTCTGACCCACTCGGGGTAACAAACTCTTTAATTTCTTCAAAATAGCAAACAATGATTCTGTCTTTAAGCTAAATCTGTACATTTCTTTGTGTTTGTTTGTTTTCCATTCTTTGTGCAGTCATCTGTTTGTCCCGTTACATTTTCTTTTGAAGTATTCTGGGTAATTTGTTTCACTTTCATTAACCCTGTCTTTGTTTTTTATTAGTTTTGTGTTAAACTTTAAGGTATCAGTTAAAATGATTCCTGAATGTTACATAACTGACCTTGAAGCTTCTATTTCTGCTGTGCCTATTTATGTTGGTGCTTTTTTTGTGAAGGCAGTTTTTTGACACTCCTTTTAATTTCTTCATCTTTTTCTGACACAGGCAGAGACCTGCTGTCTGATGTTTTACACACTGGAGAGGTGAAGGAAGAGGAAGGAGAGAGAGGTGATCTGTCTTTCCTGCAGGATCTGCTGAGTCCTGGGGCTGCGGGTGGCGCTAGTGAGTTCAGTAAAGCGTGGCAGGACGCTTTTGGCTGTTTTGAGGCTCCTTCTGCTCCTGTTGCTGCCGCTTCACCGCAGACAGGAACGGCAAACACACCCACTGGCTTCCTGCCATCTCAACTCCTGGACCACAGCCTCAGCACTACAGGTTTGCCAAATCTTTCAGACTGCCCTCTAGTGGCAGGAGGAATGAACAGCAGGACCTCTGTTGTTCCATTAATATGCAGTGCTGTCAATGTGATGCAATTGTGGATGACTCTCATTTTCTTTCTGTTTGTCAGGATGGGCAACACCACCCATGTTTCAAGCCCCACCCCTCCAACCGCCATCTGGTGGGGGACAAACTCAGCCCACCCAGAGCAGCCCAAACTCTTCGCTCAGTGGTGAGTTTTTATTTTTAAATTAAAAACTTTAAATATTTTTCCTTTTTTTAACTTTAAATTTAATTAAAAAAATTTTTATTTTATTGTAATTTAAAACTTAAATTTTAAATTACGTTTTTTACAGATGGACACAGAATGTTGTATTAGATTGTCTTTCCCACCAGAAGTTACATCTAATACATTGTAGTTATATCTGGTTATGCATATTGCATACATTTTAATTTTATGGTTCCTGTCTTCTATATAAATAACCACACTATACCAATAAAGGCAAAACGGCAAAAATAAAACTAGGTGAAAGTGATTCTAAAAATCCAATTCAGGGTTAATATTAACCCTTTATATAAGATGGCTGAGCACATGTGTCACTGTTTGTGTGTTAATATGTTTTTGTGGTGTCAGCTCCTAAAGGAAGCTCCAGAGATATGTCTGCATGGTTCAACCTGTTCGCAGATCTGGACCCTCTGTCCAACCCTGACGCTATTGGCCGCAGTGATGAGGAGCTGCTCAATGCCTGAGATGTTTGTGACCTTTATCACCATCTACAATATTACACAGTTCAAGTGGAATTTTAAGATTTTAGATAAGGCTTTGATTTCAGTGAGTGGTTTTGTATTGAATAGTGGAGATTGTGTGGACTAATCAAGCTGTCTTTCTGCTTTCCTTCAGTGAGTGAAGGCACAAAGTTGGATCATATCCAAAACAGTTCTTTGTCCATTAGAATGAAGGAAATGAGCACATATCCCAAGTCTTTATCTGGAGCTGGAACACTACCTCTCCTGAATCAATTCAACCTGAGCCAAGGACGCATCCAGAAATCCAAATCCCTGTTCGAAACCGCAAGGTTTCTGAGTTATGGGAATGTCTCTTTCCCTCCTTCTTTCAATATGTGTGTGTGTGTGTGTGTATCTACTGTATGTTTATTAATACATTGAAGGTTAAAATGTTAAAGATTTCACTGTATCTCTATTTCACAATATCTGAGTGTTGTTACATGGGAAGATACTTTACCTTGGAAAATACTGGAAAAAGGAAAGATTTAGAGGTTGTTATTTGCGGGACCAAACAAATAAAATTGTATGAAGTGTGTGTATATACTGAATATCTCTGTAATTTGTATAACACTGGAGTTTTAAGTCCACAAACAGGGTTTCAGATTTATTGCACCTATTATACACTGTATTTTTAATCAAACTACAGAAATGTGTGACGTTTCCCATGCATCACAAATATTTTTGGAGCCATTTTCACTGGATAGTTTAACCCTAAACTAAAGAAGATAAATGAAATTATTTATTAATACCATGGAAAAAGTGTTACTGTACTACATATGCAAGTTGTGTGTTGTGCCATTAGTTACCATTAGGTGAGAATGAGAAGGTGACATGGTTTAATATAGTTGATGGACTACTTTACTGATTCACAGTGACAAATACACTCGAGAATGAATTTCTCCCAAATGTTCTTTACTGTCACTGTGCTGAAAACACTGAAATGAATTGTGTGTGTGTGTGCTTGTGGTGTTTTTTTTGTCACATTTCAATTCATCCCAAATAATCAGACTTGTCAGGAGTGAGTTGATCTAAAACTATGACCTGTTTTCTATATCTTTCTTTTTAAATAATCGGATTATTGCTTGCACTAAACTGTCTCTGAGCACCATCTCGGATGATTCCAGAATGTATCTCTTTATAAACGATAGACTCGAGAATCTAACCCTGTAACATTACGTTTGAGATATCACTCCATATTCGATAGTTGTATTTTTCTCAATTATCATTTTGTCTGTGTCTGAATTGTTTTCTTGTGTTAGGGTCTGTATGTTTCAACATTATTGTGACACTTTTTTATTTTAAGAAAAGAATGTAAACTGCATCATTTGTTGCTGCTTTCATCTGTTTATTTTATGCAACTGTTTTGTTTCGGTCAAATAAACCATGTACATTTTCATTGAAGGAAAGTGGAAGGGGAGGGTCTGCATCAGCAAAGCTTTAATTCCATCCAAGACTAAATAAATTTGAAAACATTTCTGAAAATGCTTTGGATTATTACTACTCCTGTAATTTGTTGCTGTAATTTCTTGCATATGTTAATCAATTCTTGTATGCTAAAATCTGATTGATGATACTCTCTCATGAGTTACTAACTTGAAGGTTTATTTACAATAAAAAAGCAAAACAAAATCTCAAACTCTAATGTCAAACTTTCTATTTAGATGTAAAACTTGAAATAACTAAAGGTTCATTTCAGCCACTTGTCTATACACACGTTTTAAGGCAATTAAGTACATTTTACTTAAGATTGCCTGTTTTCCTTCTTGTATCAGCTAATAGTGTTTGTAAAGGAAGTTTATGGAAAAATGAAATATTTCACAGTATAAAGATGCTACAGATCAAATCAGCACATTTTCTCTTCACTATTAGCTAAAGCCATGCCTCCCTCTTACATTATTTGCACCCTTTCAGATTTTTCTTGCTGTTTTTAAAACATTTTCTCATGTCTAACATCCTCTAAAAATATGGTTTATCTTTATTCTATTTAAATGATGGTATTAAGACTTTCGAGCAAGCCTACGATTTTTAACTTTTCAGGTTTTGCATTGTTCAATTCTGATATGATCTCTCAGTGCATGTCCAGTTTGTTCATGTACCATCAGAATGTCTTATCAGCAAATCACATTAAGCACATACAGATTTACGTATATGGGGGAAGGTTCTATACATTTAAGGATAGAGACGAACATAGCCATGAATCAGAAAAAGGACTTCAAGCAAATGGGATGGTGGGATTCAGGCACATTTGTAAGTCCTTCTCAAGTTTGCTACAACATTCCTGTTTGTACCTCCAGCACTAATCAAACTGCATGTAAACTATAAGCAAGCAAAACTGACCTGTATCCATTTCAGTGGTAAATCAAATTACCCACATCTGTACATAAATCCAAAAGGCTTCATGGTAAAATGCAATAAATGGTTGAGAAAGTAAAAAGCAGTGCAATGCTGACATTTTTTGGCAATATACATATACGCCATCATGATAACATCCTATTGATCCCTGCTAGAAGACATAATACTATCATCCTTAATCAAAAACGGTTCCTGTTCAAGTTTCAACCAGCATCTGTCTGAGTGGTTTTAATCGCTGCATGTTTTAAAATTAAATCATAATAAACTTCTGACTATCAGTCAACACAGGAGTTTGGGAAATAAGTCATCTCTGTTCACCAGCTGGGAATCCTGCATTCGGAGATCAAAGCACTTTAAGGCTTTAACCTTCTGGTTCCTCAAGGTGTCGTGGGAGACATGGTGACTGGCGTCCACGGGAGAGGACGGGACCCATGGAGGGGGACAGACTCCTGACCCCGACCCCACCCAGAGGCATCAGGGAGGGGGAGATGCTGCGATATCCCACCCCGCTACGGAAGTTCAGCTCCTGGGTGGGCAGCAGGGGCTTCAAGATGCTCACCAGGCAGAATGCAGAGCCACTTTTGGGAATGAAATTCACTTTGTTCCTGTCTGGGCAGAGATATGGAGGAACCTCTTGGAGAGGTCTTGGCCTGAAGCAGAAGAGGGAACAGCTTGGCTGATTAAAATGGAATTTTGGAGCAAGTTGCTGTTTAATGGATAAGTATTTGTCTTATTTTAAAAAATGGGTGTTTAATGATTTTTATTTACCGAATGCTAGACAATAAGGAAATCACTCTATTATTATAAACTGTATTCAGAAATGTCTTAATATGCAAACATCGGTAAAAAAATAAAGAGAAAATAAAACAGCTAAATCAATATTTGATCCTTCTGATGTGGACCAACAACATTTTGTGTAGTTAAAGTATCTCTATTTCTCTGTATTGCCCCTTGTTTTTTTGTAAGTGCACTATGTATTTTTTTTATTGTCAGAAGACGTACACCAGCTTGTAGATCATCTGTATCTACAGTGTGTTTACTCACTGGTTTTCCTCGAAGACTTTAACTCTCTCGCAGCCCTCAGGAGGCTCTCGTTTGAACATGTAGCTGTTGTTGGGCTTTGGAGATGAAGCGTATTTGGGAAGAGGGGACCAAGGTCCAAGATCTAAGGAAGGAAGCAGGAATGTTAAGGAATCAAAGGAGCAGTTTGTTTATTTGTGAGATGATGGTGTCTTCTCACCTCTTTCTTTGCTCTCGTTGAGTGTTTCGTCGTTTGGGAGCGGACTGTTTCCAACCGTGTCGTTGAGGATGCTAAGGTACGAGGGGGAGACGGAGTCAGCCCGGCTGCTGTTGTTGCTACGGTTACTGCCGAGCCCGCCGTTCGAGGGCGTCTGTGTGTCGATGCTGCGGGTGCTGCTGCTGCGCTGGGGGAGGGGAGGGGGGGCACGGTGCCCGTCGGGAACATCCTGTGGCTAAAACACACACACACACATGCTGATGGTGAAACCTTTATTCTCTAACATACAGCAATGTGACATTGCAAGTATTCGTAATGGAACATATATGCAAGCATGTTGTTCTGAAGGATTTACTATTATGATCTCATCACGTTCCACCGTGTCCCGTATGATGATGCGTTCGATCTCCTGGTTGAGGCCTTCGATGCTGTTCCGGAATCTGGGAGGTGTGGATTTGGAGATGGGGATTGGGATGAGGATGGTTTTAGGCATCTGAGACTGAGAAACCATCAGAATAAAAAAATAGAAGTTACAAAGTGGAAATAAGTGAACATTTGCATTTCCAATACATGTTTATTTCAACTCCTAACATACTCAAACCTTCCCCCATAGGAGAAACCACATCCTGTAATCCTGTTGAAACGACTCCCACACTCAGTAAAGCCCACACAGATACAAACCCCCTACAGCTGCTCTGTTGCCAAAAAACAAACATTCTGGATACGTTCCATCATAACACAAAAGCCAGTGACTGCAGAGAGCATTGCTGTTGAGAGCCCATTACTGTTTGGCTTGAGGGTACTTATTTCGAGAATGATTTGATGTAAGTGCTCTTTCTCTTTTTTCTTCTTATCATCTCTCATAAATGGGTGTGAGTTGTCTTAACTTATCTTATCAAAAACATTGACACAGTCTCTGTATCATGTGATCTATCCTCAAAACTCTCCTGGGTGCTTTTAAACCATATTCATTAATTATAAAAATTACACACTCTACTCTAAAACAAGCCACCGTCTTTGGGGACATCCCTGTTCTCAGAAGTGTCAGAGAAGCATCAAAATTGAGACAGACGTGCAGGAAAGTGGGGCGCTCCTAAATCCTCCAGATGTTTGGCCTACTTCAATGCTGTATTCTGTACTAGCCCAGATTATGGAGATACTCATACTGACATACATGAGCACCAAGCTACATCCACATAAGCACAATCAGCCTTCTGATTGGATGGTGGCTTCTGGGATGTGATGATAGCTACCTGTGATTGGATGATGGCATGGTTTCCATTAAAGGGTGACTTGCGGTCTTTGTCGCGGCGATGACGGCTGCTGCGTTTGCTGCGCTGGAGCTGCTGTCGCAGTTTTGCAATCTAAAAGACGTCACAATAATGATGATCAGCATAGCAATAAAGCAAAAGGAAGAATGAGAAATATTGAATCAGTACATATACAGAGATGCTCGTGTTTGGTTTATAGTAGATGAAAAGTTATTTAATACTAGTACTGGAACCTTATTCGTGTGAATATTATTTAAGCTGTCTCACCTCTTTAAGCTGGTCAGTGCTGCCACAGGAAGCCGATCGCTTATGAGAGCCTCTTTTCCGCTCATCTACCCAGGCTCTGGGAGTCTGATAAACAAACAGAGAGAATGAGTGGAGATGATGGTTTCAAAATAAAAATTGAATTAGTTTGACTCATTTGACTTAAAGCTGAAGTGTGTAATTTCATCAATGCACCACAAGTGTCATCAAATTCAATTGCCAATTATATTGTTTACATAAAGATTTCCTGCATACTGTCCTGTCTACTATTGTTCAGCCAACAAGAGTCCCACTGGTTAAGTGTCTGTCCGTCTGGTTGGGTTGCTCAAACAAACAGAGCAATGCTTTGCAACAGAGCCACAGTTTTCTATGCATTTTAAACTGGGACAGCAAAACATATCTTAGCATTAAAATATTCCACTTTCCAGATTTAATAGAAAAATCCCAAGAACTTTTCTTTTTCCCACCCTATAACAAATGAACAAGCAGAGAATCCATACCAATCTCCTTAATTTTGTACCACCCTAATTGTTTTCACATGCAAATTCGTAGTGGTTTTGTATGTTTGTTTTGTTTTTTATTGCCCTTTGTGATAATTTACTCCAATGCATGATTTTGATAATGTGTTTAATAAGGGCCAGAGAAACATCTCACCTGAGTGGCCTTGTCCCTCATTTAGAGGGTGTGGTGGGTGGTGCTGCCGTGCTGCTGCCAGGTCCTTGATGGAGCAGAACGTCCGGGTGAGTCAATGGAGGATGAGCCCTCTGTGTTTCAGCTGGAGGAGGGGCTTTCAGAATGAGGAGTGACTATGCAAAATAAAACATATTACAGTTGAGATATTATTGATCAATGCATTTAATGGATAAACTGCATTATCTTCCAGTTTTGATTCTTTCACAGCAACAGAAAAAATGGTAAACAGCTTTGAAGCAACATTTATCTCCTGCCTCTATCCATAATCTCTTAATCCACATGAGGCCTATGTTGTGTTTTAACCTCGGCCCCTTATTATCTACACGGTTCCCTCACTCTTTATTCTTCACTACTCAGTTTTTTTCTCTCTCTTTCTTCATCTGTCATTTCCACATGCATAAAAAACAGGATTATTGAGGTCTCTGTGAAATTTACTGTAATCTGCATTGTGCCTCGTTTGCCTTGTGTAGTTCTGCATAATATGAGCGTGAACTTATTTATGCAGTAGTAATATTATAATTTAAATTTAGCTCAATTCCAAATGATTATTGTTTGTAATGTAATGTTGTTTACTCAATGCAGTGCCCCCTAAAGCCTGTTTTCAGCCGTGGCGTTTGCCATGGCAACCAGTCTTGAAAAGACAAGATATTAATGCTATGCACAACACGCAGCCAGACCAAATCACTGTATTATTTGTATAATAATCAAATAAAATAATCATCAATAATCAAGGTCTCTGAATAGCTTACAGCATGTGGAATCGTGTAAATTTTGCTGAATCAATCCTAAACAAATTTCAATCTAATTTCTGTTTTTAATGTAAATACACAAAATATTAAACATATATTATAAATGTATTGACCGATGGCTGGCAGCAAGCGCACGGTCGCATTATAAATTCGGCTCAGTGTGATATCTGCAGCACCGCACCCGCATGAAGAAGCGCTCAGAAATAACGAAAACAAGGCGACGAACCGTTTGCATCTCAGTCTGTCAAAGCCAAACACATTGCACGGTCTACATTCTTCATAATCGATTACCGTTTGCAAGCATGTAGCTGTTGGTTTGCAAAACAATATGCATAACAGAAAAACAAAAATGCATTGATTATAAGCGCCAGTTATATCGTGCAACCGGGTACCCACCTTTGACTGATGAGAGAATAACTGCACACGGCGTATTCATGGTCTTTTGAAATAAAAAAAGATAAAGAGAGTTGTGCGTGATGACCCAGCGCAATAACGTTAAGAATGTCGGGAAAAAAACAGGTTGGTTGTTGGTGTAGGGCGGCCGGTGTTGCTGGGTTAGAGAAACAGAATGAGGATGCGCAGAGGCGTTGCTATGGGCGTCACTGTGCTGCTGGCGGTGGTCGATGCGCTGACGCTGCGTAAAGGTGATACTACATCTGCGTTGTACTAAGTGAACGAATGTATGAATCCTTTTGGAAAATTAAATGACTCAAAATCTGCAGACAGGTGTGATCGTGGAGTGCCCTGGTGGTTTTTTTGCGGTTGCACACGTGTCTTTTGGGGAGGGGGTGATCAGGGTGCCCCTTTCCCCCTCAGTGCACAGCTGACGTTGAGGATGCGCGCTCCCTCAGCCAGCCAGTCTCAGCGGTTCAGTGACCGTGCACGCGCACAGCAGACTACGTTACTGTTGCTGAGGCGCGTGGTGCTGTTTTTCCTCCATGTGTGATGAGACCACGACCACAGATGGGCGCTAAAATCTAAATGTATTTAAATAAATCTATAAGTACATGAATAGCAGGGCTATCCAACACACCAAAATCTTGTATGATTAAATATAGAAGTAGAGTGAAAATGGATATATACAAAAGTAATATAATAAGAAAAACAGGTGACACTATATTTTACAATGTCTGTTACACGTTACATGTACGTACAAAAGTAATAATAAATGATGCATAAGTAACAATCAATAACAATGATTATTGGTGAAATTGTAATTCAACAAAAAAATAAAAAGAACCCGAAAACAAATAAATTACAGGTTGCTTTTTTTAGACAGCATAAAGCTTATTTATTACATCAGGGTTTACATAAACTCGACTACATTTTTGCAATGTTATTACAGCCAAAGATGGATATACTTAATACTATACAATTCTAAAATTCAACATCATTTTTCAATTCCTGATTTTTACTGAAATTGTTATGCTGATACTTTTTTTTGTTACAAAAAAATGACTTTTGGGGGCGGTCAGTATTGATCAGCCTGGTTCATCTTAGATGTCTTGAGCGTGTTCTTATGTTGTTATTCCATCAGTCTGCCGCATGGTGGCGCTTCGTCTCTTTCTCTTATAAATCAGCCTCCACATCGAACAATCGCATCGCAGAGACAATCTGAAGACGAGGCGTTTCCACACGCCGTCTGGTTTGCTGAACCTTCCCAGCCATCAGCTCCTTGTGTGGAGGACGGTCGATAAAAAGCCACGCAAACGGTCGTTTTTTAGCGGAGCACTTCAAAGAAATAGAAGAAAAATAGATGAAAAAAATAACGAAGGCGACCGACATGAAGACAAATGTACATTTTAATAGGCTCGGATCACGAAACGAATGTTTCTGTCTTTAGAACTGCGCGTTACAATGAAGCAGACGAGCGCTCGCGGGATGTCCCGCAAAACTACGAGCCAGCTGATTTTTGTTTTTGTTTTTTGTTGAATGTTTGAAGTTCGTGCAAAGAAACAAAGAAAAATAAAAAAGTTTTATTTGATCGTTTATTTAGATACTACACAACACAGGCTTTCAGGAATCAGAGTTGAAGATCTATCAGCTAATTGCATGCAATAGCATATAAAGTGAATATAAAATGCAGAATCGGTGCTTACAAGTGTAAGTATTGTCGTGTTTGGTCTTTGGCTTTAGACTAAATCATGACTGATTTTTTTTGGCGTTCTGAAATGTTGTCAGCTTGTTTTTTGGGAATTTTTTGGAAAAATGTGTGATGCTGGATTCCCAGGCGCATGTTTTTACCTACCTGCGCTCCGACGCCTAGACTGATATTCACATAACTGAGAATAAATCAGAAAATATTGTCTTTGAAAAGGACACACGGAAAAAACATGGCAGTGGGAGGTCGAATAACAATTCTTGACATTGTACTGTTTGCCCTGGTGGTTCTTGATCCTGTGGCTGGTAAGTACATTAACATATAGAAAGTCATATTGATGAGTTTTAGATTATCAGATTCAGATTAAAGTCATATATGGGTGGACAGTTGTTTATACAGTTATGCTTTAACTGTATTGTAATGCTGTATTGTTGATGGGAAAACAAATAAAACGAATTTTAAAAAAGAAAGTTAATATAAATATCATGGCATTATTGTAAAATTGCTGTTCCACACCCCAGTCTAACAAATACTTCTTAATACTTAATATCCTGTGTGTATATGTAATTTGTGTGTGTGTGTGAGTACTTGTATAAAGACCACAGTGGTGGGTGTATGTCCGCAGACCCGGTATGTCCAGTCTGTATCAAACAATGTTTGTGTGTATGTGATTGCGTGTGTGTCTAAACACATGTGCCTTTGTTTCTGTGTGTGTTTTTGTGTCCTTTATGTATCTGTGTGTGTGTGTTCTATGTTTTGGCACCAGCCCCAGAGCTGCAGTAGAGCTACTGAGCATCACACAGATAAGATTAGACCTGACCCTGCCGGTGGTTCATGATGAGGGCAGAATAAAGCCTAAAAACTGATCAGCTGTGAGGACAAGAATGAAACTTAATTTCTCATTGTGTGGTTTGAAATCTGACACACTGTTGTCACAGTACAGCTTCCTCCACAGCTAACCCTGCGATATGACCACGCAGCCTGGATTCAGAGCCAAATATCTGCTCAAACAGATATTTAAGTACAGTACTTAACAAGGCTGAAAGCGGCTTTTGTCCACTTCAGATCTGAAACAGTCTTAAGATTTGTTGCTATTGTGGTGTTATTGCATTGTCAAGAAAGACAGTGTGTTCTTTTTCATGTTGCTTGAATTCACCGTAGTCAATAATCGGTTTATTATTCTTGACATCCAACATTTTTATACCAAACCTGTGTGTGTGTGTGTGTCTGTGTATGGAGTTTGTGTAAGCGTCTATACTGTATGCACCAGATACTAGACCTTGTACATCCTTAGCAGGACAGTATGTGTCATGTTGCCATAGAGACAAGAATGCATCTTAATGCAATGAGTTCTGAAGATGAGACATTGTTTTCTAGTGTGTCATATTTGTATACAGTGTGCATTTATTTCTATAGCTTCAGACAGTGTTGATAATAGATGATTTATCTTTATACTTTGTTTGAATAGACCAAAAAATTACAATCCTCCCCAACAGCAAAGCCCTGGCAGAATATTTTTCAAAACAGTTTTTTGTTGTTATTTTTAGAGCTTGACAATAAAAAGCACTTTTATTGAAAGAAAAAAGCAGCTCAACTAATTCTGCCTAACATTAGTTTTTGTTTAGTGTTTAGTTTTTTTAGTTTTTGTTTAGTGTTTTGTTCATATTTGGTTAAGTTATACCTTTAAATGCAAAACTAATTGCTGTAATCCTATTGTGGGAATTATGGGATGTCCACCCCAAGCAACTGACTCTTACTCACCTCTGACTCATACACTCTCCCACACACACACACTGCAGGCTGGCCCCCACAATGTACAGGTGTGGTGGCCAGGTGTAGGTGTGTGACTTTTACTATCCTTGTTGTGGATATTTGGTCACACACACAAATAATTATAATTTGGTGAATATTTTCGGTCTGCTCAAACAGTAAAGTGGAGCAGCTGGGTGAAAATATAGATGGTTGGACAGATTATAGTAAGGGAGGGTTTTTTGGCTGGAAGCATTAGATGTGAATCAGTATGTAGGTCGTGAGCACATTGCTGTGCTTTGTAGCTGTAAGAAGTGGAGAGTCATGAATTATACGCATCACTGAGTTAAGTTTTGTTTGCTGTTGAATTGCTTTATAAAGATTTAATGTAATATTAAATGAAGAGTTTAATGCTGACATTGCATTCAGCTTTACATCAATAGTTCCCTTAGTTCTACTTCTTGTAATTTTGTTTAGATTTATGCTGTAGCAAGTCTTTTTTTTTACCAATTGGCACTGTCAAAGACAACACACACACACACACAAAGTCATCACACACAACACAAACACTCATGCATAGTTTTTCTCCCCAAGGTACTTGTCTCATGAATACCAACAGGGATGAATAGACTACATTCATTATCCCCATAAGTCAGTCTGCGTCTGAGCTTCTCATTGGCTGACTGTCCATTAGGTTGATGTGTCCAGTGTCAGAAAGCACCATTGGTTGATCCTGTCCAGGGTTCGGCTTCACTGAGCTGTCTGTGTGCGTGATATAAACACTTCTGTGTATAATTGTGTTATGTGTACATAAGTCTCTTCACATCCTAATAGCAATTACTAAATAAAGTGCTCATACATAAAATATATTTATGTATCTATATATCTTCTGCAGAACCATAAGTTGTTCGTCCAATCATTACATTCGGTCCGAATAGAATGATAGGATGTCTTACTTCTCTGTTAAACTATGTACAGCACAAAACACTGCTGGCATATAGGATATTTTTAAGTATTAACAGCCCATTTGTACACATTATGTTTGTATAAGCCTGAGAGTTTGTGTGTATATAAATCAGGGGACAAAATGTGGGTTAGCAATGAAATGTGTAATGCCTCAGTTATGCTATCAGAGAATGTTCACATATCTCCTCCACAGAGAAGAGTGAAGAAAGTTCATGAGAACTCTATCAACATCACAGAAGAATGACCTTGGGCATAATATTCCCAGCTTCAGCTCCCTTATGTGATAGACTGAGTTATCTGCATTCCTCTCAGATAGTGTCTTAAAACAATAATAAAAGAATGAGAGCACTATAAACATCACCTGCACGGTCTAGTGTCTGTCAGTAAGTGAGATGCTTTGAGATGGGCTGTTCTCAGAGTCTGTCTGAATGAGATATCACACCCTCAAAACAATAAATGACCGCAAAAAAGCCACCAATCACATACCTGACTTGCTTCACCTCCTCTGCTATTGGCCAGATAATGTCACACCTTTATCACGACATGAATACCATGAATACCGAATATATCATCATTAAAAACTTTCTCCAAAATCTGTCTGTCTGTCTTTGTATAATGTGCGTCACATTTAATCACTAAAATGCAATAATTTAATTGGACATTGTTGTACTTTTATGATGCTTTAATTATGTACCATATCTGCTTTTGTTTTTCTATTTCTTATCTTTTTCTGTCTCTTTTTATCTCTTCTCTGTAGCTGCTCAGAGCGAGCAGAGGGAGTGCGCCTACGCACAGCAGCCGCAGACTCTGGAGCCGATTGATGGATCTGGAGGGGGGCGTGTCTTTCTCGAGAACTCTACAATGCGCTGTAATCATGGAGGCCGCTGCTTCGGGCTCTGGGAGAGTAAAGATAATGAAATCCAACTGGTGACGCAGGGTATGTTAATACACTCCACCACACACACATACACACAAGCACAGAACTTTATGGTCTCTCAGCTCAACTCTGTGTCCCCCATCTGATACAGGATGCTGGACAGACAGTACCGACCAACAGCACTGCAATGACCACTGTGTGGTGACCAACCCGCCCTCAGTGGTCCAGAGTAAAACCTTTCGCTTCTGCTGTTGCAACAAGGACATGTGCAACATGAACTTCACTGAAGACTATCCAGCCCCCTCCCCCACCACCCCTCTCTGTGAGTGTGTGTGTGTGTGTTTTACAGTATAGACAGTGCTTAGCAAATTGTGTGTGTGTGACAGTGGGAGCTTGTATTTGCTTCAGTCAATTATGTCTGGCCATTTATGTAAACAAACATTAATATTTTTAAAATATACTATAAAATCCCCCTTATGTGGACAAAATGAGCAAAAATGCTTATGTATTCTAACAGTATATAGGCTATAAATAAAAGACATCTGTTATCTGCTGACCTAGATGACTGTTCCAGTGTACAGAGAGCTCACATACATACACACACTGTACGTGCCGTAGATATCAATTCATTCTCTCCTGAAACCGATACATTGAATGTATGAATATTGTTTTATACTATACTTTCTGGCCTGCTAATGCACTTGTCTTCGAACCCTTCAAGATTCTCGTCGGCTCTTCAGAGAGGGAGCGATAGTCGTCCCTTTAGCCACCGTTTTCATGGTTGCCGTCCTCATTTCGCTGCTATTCTTCTCCTACCGCATCCTAAGAGGTGCGTTACTGTAGTGACATGTTATGATACATGCTGTAAATATATGATCTTGTGCATATGTGGATTAATATGTCTGTGTGTGTACCAGAACGTGGTAAACACACTCTGCGCAGTTTGGATGTGCTGGAGACGGTGTTTTCACCTCCTTCTCTGGATCTGGACAACCTGAAACTGCTGGAGGTAAATGAGTCCAATCACAGCTTTATTCTTTATGCATGCTTCCATTTTTCTGTATACTTAATATACTGTATATATATGTGTGTGTGTAATGTATATATATATATATATATGGTTAGAGTTTTTCCATTTGTTAGTTTTAAAACAAATGGCCAAACCCAATACTTACACATTACTTTGTGTATACTTGTAATTTGTACACTTATAGCAGAACACTGTATATATGTGTCTAGACAGAGGTAGAATGATTTAAGAGTGCTCTTTTTTGCCTAAAAAACAGAATAAACAGTATCAAATAGGATAAAACTGCAAATACTGCAATGCAAATCTGAATTAGTTCAGTAACAGATCATATGTAATGAATTGCATACTTTAAATAACAAAAGTCTTAGTTTTGGGTGCTTTGGTTAATTATGTAATTGTGTTTTTTTAATCCTGACAGCTGATTGGCCGGGGCCGTTACGGCTCAGTGTATCACGGTTCGCTGGATGAGCGATCTGTGGCG
>JAZGTK010011155.1:0-15840 GCA_036877625.1 Ambastaia sidthimunki | reverse complement strand
TTTATTTAGAATAAGCTAACCGCTCATTCTCAGATCCCAGGCCTGAGATCAGTTTGTCTGCAGCAATGAGTCTTCTCTCCATGACCTCGGCCTCCTCCTGCAGAAGCTGCTTTTCTGCCATGGCTGCCTCATATTTCTCTCCAAGAGCTCCAAGCTCTTTCTGGATGGCACTAAGCTCATTCTGGATTCTTTCTAGCTCACGCTTGCTCTGGAAGAAATTCTTCTCCAGACGAGCTACCTAACAAAACAGCAGCGTTCCTTAGTCTTTGTTTCAATTCAAAAAGCAACTGTGAGTCATGCATGTATAGTTTAAATATAGGCATATTATAAGTATAAATTATATAGGCATATCAGACCTTCTCTCTCTTGGGTTTGATATCTCTGGCCACATCACAGTAGCCCATGACCGCCACCACGAACCTTAGCATGCCAGAACCAGCTTTACTGATGGCCTGCATCTCTTCAAAACTGGTGTTCAGGTTCCTTAGGTAGGCTGAGTCAATGATAAGGGAGAAAATATAGTATCTGATCAGAATATAAAGGACTTCCATGATAGGTTTATATAGAGAAGTCTATGGGTCAACAATCACAAATGAATATCTACGAGTACACAGAAGATGTGCTATAAATAAATTATCTTGTTTATTTAATGGATGTTGGTTTACCTTTGACTGTCTTGATTTGACCAGAATTGATGGAGTCGCAGTCCATCTCCATAAGCGAGCGCAGAAAGTTGGCCTCTGACATCATGCCCTTGGCTGTCTTCCAGTTGATCTCTTTATAGCCACGTATCACCAGGATACACTCACACACAACCTGCACCTGTTTGGGTGGCTTGGCAAAAGATCTACAAAACCGTGAACAACAGTGAGGACACAGAACAGAGGAGCACAGAAGAGCACCAGAGCAGAAGAACAAGTCCTACCTGATTTCAGTGACATCAGATTTGTCCAGGTCTTGCAGGGCGAAGCGTGCAGCCTCTAAAGCAGGAAGGGCTTCAGCCAAAGAGCTCTCAGCATCCATCTTCTCCACCACTATGACCTTATTTTGCTCCTCTATCTCTTTGGCCTTCTCCTCTGCCAGGGCCTTCTTCTCCTCCGCTGAAAGAGAAAAACAGAGTTTACTATAAACATCTTGGAGATGTTTTAAAAGTTCTAATGGATTTAGGCTTTCTCTCTTTTCATGTAATCCAAAATAGACCTGATGATGGTGAGATCAGATTTCTGTGTGGGCCACACTGTCTGCCGTAGAACTCCTTGTTCATGTAAAAATCTCGCTTGATAACATTTCATAACAATTGTTTTTACCTACAGTGGTATTTTCTACAGTGGTATTTTCTACAGACTTTCTACAGTATTTTCTACAGTGGTATTTCCTCCCTGCCACAAAGCAAATAATAATTTTTACATTTACAATTTACAACAAGTTACATTCTCATCCATACATCCATCTTCTATACAACGTATCCCCATTTAGGTAATACATGTAATTTATCAATGCACATAAAAATCTGTAACATGATGAAAAAATGGGTCTGTATGAGATGTGATGTTGTACTTACCAACAGCAGTATTAGAGCAGATCTCCTCCAGAAGGATCTCACAGGCTGAAGTCTTCTCTGCCAGAACCACTTTCTGCTCCGCTAGTTTAGTGTTGAGCTCTGCTAGCTGTCCACTCGCCTCCTTCAGCTTGTCCAGCCCCCCCTCCAGACGTTTACATTGTGCTGGAGCATTACACAGATGCAGTACATTCATTCAAGATCACAGACGAAAGGTCCCTCAAACAGCACAAGACAAACGTGCTCCTACCCAGGATGTATTTATCTTTGTCCTCCAGCAGGGTGGAGTAGGTGCTGATGAAGTCCAGGTAGTTTTTAGGTGTCACGTAGTTGCTGCGCCGAAGTGTTTGCTGGAAGAGTTTACTGTACTCGCCTACAGAGCTGTGCACCATGCACACATGATCAATCACTGCCTCTGCATTACAGTCTGGAATCATGGGATTCTCACCTGTTACAAGATACAACACAATGCATTACATCTACTAAATAAAGTAACATACTGTATTTATTAAAAGTAAATAAAGGGCACTAGACTAACAGCAGATCATGTTATATAGACATATATATACATGAGACTACATATAGACTATATTTTACATAAAGATTTGATGCTTATATATAAAAACAAATATTTTTAACCATCTAGTTACATACCAAGGAAGGACTTGGCTACTGCATGTAAAGCCTGAAGTGGCCATGGGGAGAACCAGTCAATGCCAGTGTTATTAACCAACCCTGTGGACACACACACAAAATCAAGTTAGAACATCTAAAACTATGAAATCAGGGAAGTACCCAGCAAACATGGAACATTATCAGAATGTTGGCTAATGTTCTATAAAAGTTCCCTCAACATTATCAAAAAACGTTCTTGCAGTAAGTTAGTAGAACTTGTTTTATATCTTAATGTTATATATCACATACCAAAACGTTATTCTTAGCTCGGTAAATGCTGGTAAACATATTGCTGATGTATTGCTCGAATACCTGGAAAATTCCTGCAGCGTGTTCTGAGAGTGTCTCCTACAGGCGACATGGCCAGCACTATGTGCAAGTTGTTGGCACTTTTGTTGACAAAGTACTGCCACACGCTCTCTTTGGATGGTCCAGAACCATTCTTCATAGCCTCATCTCGCAGCTGGTTCAGGACCAATTCCTTCTCATCATCAGGGAACAGTGCTGGAACCATCCCTGTCCACACACATACAGAAGCAATTAATATTAGCATCTATTTCAATACAAAACCAATATAATATTATTTTTATACAGCAAAAGAAATTTCAATTCAGTTTAATACTTTACAAATATGTAAATATATATATCAGATGTTTTACCTGAGGTAAGCATGTTGTTAATGAGCTCCAGAAAACCTTCCTCAGCCACATGGGCATCAGTGAACAGAAAGACCATTTTCTTATTCTCTATTCCTAGTTTAAGGTAAAGTGTTTTCAGATCGTCTCGGAAGTTAGTCTCTGAGTAGCCTCTACTAAGCACGATTTCAAAAACCTGCGAAGAACATAAATGAACTTGGAGGAGGCAATAAACTAAAAACTGTGTTTAGGTTGTGTTTAAGAAAACGAAAGACCATTAAATATGGCATATTTAATGATGGTAACAGTTTAAGCTGACGATTTACCTCATAACCTGCAGTAAAGGCAGCCAGCTTTGTAAGAGACTGTTTCCCTGAACCACCCAAGCCAACCAGCAACGCATGTCCTCGATCCATTCTGATGATGCGATGGATGACAGTCAAGTGCTCAAGAGCATCATCAAATAAAACCAAGTTCATTCTGGCCTTGCTTTCATTATATTCCTCCAGGATCTCCTATAGGAGCCAGAAATAAAGAGAGAAAGGTCTGAAATCAAATTCCTTAATAAAAAGGTTTCAAACTACCAAATCTGTTAATTTTCAGATATAATAATCATTCTCTGCTCTAGAACACCCCACCTGAAACAGAGCTTTTGATGCGTCATAGTCTAGTATGTCCTCATAGACTCTTGGCTCAGATTTAAGAGCTGTTCTGTAATCTCCAAAGAGAATTGGATCTCTCATGGCTGAATCAAGGTCAGATCTGAAGTGCTCTTCAATCAAGTTCTTTATGTGCCCTTGAACCTGCAAAGAAAAAAGCCAGAGCATGGAACAACTGTATCATTTTACTGACAAGATGCTACTTGTGGTACTCTTAATACAGGAGGTCAAACAGCATACCAGGACTTTGTCAGTGTCGTTGATAAGTCTATCATGGAAGACTCTTAAGCATTCATTCCTCCATACACGGACAAACTGGGTGACCGTGGAGAACCTGATGTGTGAAAAAAAAACGAATTAAACCAAATATTAGATATATGACATAAACTGGTCATGAAGGTCACAGTGGTACAGAGTCTACAAAACTCTTAACCTTTCAGGATTGGTCAGTGTCAAGCCATGGTAAACTCTAGAGAGGTCTCTCAGGTTAAAGATGTAGTGGAACTTTGAAGGTGTTGGAGGTAGATCTTTAATGATGATTTTGTACAACTCAAGGGTACAAAAAGTCAACTTGTCACAGATGTTTCTGATGCATTCCTCAAAATGCTGTAAAACACAATGATTAAAGTCTTTTACCTGTCTTTCACACAGATTTTGTCTATGATTTGTTCTATTATGGTGAGCTGAAATACTTCTCTTACCTTAGTGTGTCCTTTGAGAATAGAAGAGTAGATGAGGTGGAGAGACTCCTCCGCAGGGAAGGGGATGTTGAACACGCTGAAGAGAGAAATGAATCGAGGGTCCACCTCGTTTCTACCACCCCCTGCTTTCCCCATGGCTGCGATAAAGCCCAAGTCTTTTATGATCTTACAGTTTAGTTCTTTGCCCCTGTCATACATACCACCCCTGTCCAACAGCAGCTTCAAGAGAGCTATAGGCTGCTGGGTGCCATATTCATCGACCTAAGATCAAACAAACAAATCAATGCATGATGAACAAGTAAGCAGAACTATTTTTATGCTACATACACACTAACACATTACATATTGTATTCCTTTTATGTATATATGGACTCCAGTGGAATCCAGTCTTACCCTTGGCATGTTAAGGTCATCCATAAAGACAAGAAGTCTTTTGCCCATTGGAGGACCATATGTATCCTTGGTCCTTTTCTCAACACTTGCCTCCAGAGTCCTCTGCAGGTCCATGGATGTTGTTCTTGATGAGAAATTGATGGTCATCATTATCTGGGACATAATGAATCTTGTTATTCTGTGTTGCCTTGCTAGAATACATTCATTTATGTTTACAGATTGCTTATGTGATATTCAAAGCAGTCAACATACTGTCGAATCTGTATTAAGATTGGTGAGGAAATTCTGTATGGTGGCTGTTTTAGAGGTACCAGATTCTCCAACCAGCACAACTGGCCTTTTCACCTTCACCATCTGTTCCAACAGCCAGTTGGCACGAGTGGTGTCCACTGTTGGAACTGGTGGAGAAGAACAGATTGAATACTGAGTGAAAACATAGAATTAAGTGGACAAAAGAAAAAAAATAAAGAGGGAAGGAAAGAGAAGGTGATAAAAGAATAGAAGTGTGGAGACAAAGCAAATCAGCTGTTTCACCAAGAACATCGATGAACTTCACATCAGGGTTATGAACATATGTTGAAACCAAGGAGCTCCAGGGAACCCACTTCTTTTTGGACCCATCAAAATGGAAATCATAAAGTGTTGGCAAATACACTGCAAAAATAAACAAAAGATGTTTCAGTTATAAACAGACAATCGGGATTTTTATATATTCAGCAAAAATGTAGCCTAGCTCTGAGGATCTCAACCTTCTTGACCTCAAGAACCCCTCATTGTCCAAAACAATATTTAAAATATACAATATTATAACAATATTCAAAATATAAATAACCAAACAAAAATAAAATCTTGTTTTTTTGTTGTTTTAGCTTACTTTAATGCTTGTTTTTCTTATTTTAAATCATTTTAAGACATTTTGAGGTCCCTTGGAAGTTTCTTGAGGCCCCATAGTGGGCCCCTGACCCCAGATTACACTGGTCTAGCTGAGATTCTAATACATTCTACTTACCTGGAATCTCTCCAGGGCCAGCAAGTACCTTCTCATCATGAACATTGTTTAGAGAGGACAGCTTTTTAATAAAATCATCAAACTTCTGTCTGCCTTTGTCCAGAAGAGAAGCCCCCAGTGAACAGTAAAGCGCCTCTAGGAAATAACACTCCAGCTCCTCAGATCTAAAATCCTCATTCTCCAGCAGAGATTCCAGCATGACAGTCAACTGTGTCACCTACAGAAAGAAAGACGTTTGCACTACATGCTCCAGAGATTGTCTATGCTGTCATGTTCTTCAGGACTCACCATGTTTAAATCAGTCTGTGGGATGACAGTCTTCAGTTTCTCTGTCTGTTTACCATCAACTACACCGTCCACTATCATATCAATGGCGCTTGGCACATACTTTTCAAACAGTTTGATGAGATCTGTCTGTTCCTGTTGAAACAGCAAAAGCATGTAAAAATAGAATATTAAATATCAGTGGAAGAATATGTAATTTTGTTTAAGCTTAGAAAAAAATATTTTCAACAAAGACAAAAGCAGGATATTCTAAGATAAATATGATAAAAGCAGAACATAATGTTTCATACTTTTGTAGGTCTGCCATAGACCCACTTTTCCCAGTAGGGAGCATAGCGAAGGTTCTTTGGGTCCACAAACACCATTCCACACCGAGAAACTGTAGCAGGGGAGGCATACTGCAGATCTCCAACCTAAAACATATCAATCATGTTTACAAACCTACAAATTATACACTCAATTATCATCCTTTTGGGCTTACACGCTACCTCAAAGAGCAGCGCACAGTGGCTCTGCAGCCGGATTCTCTCTCCATTCGCCAATGTGAGGAGCTTGTTATCATCCATGACTGAATTCATGTTCTCCACCCACAGAGCGTCCACATCTCCATCAAACAGTATGTACCTGTGAAGCCAAGCCAAACCATCTGCTACAACTCTGTATTTTATTTCTTTAATGTAAAACTTTTGCATTTATTTCATATCATTCAAAGCTAGCATTGACTACAAGGTAAGAGACCTCAGGCTCAAAAAGATCATTTGCTTTGCTAATTGCAAGTGCTATATATTATAACAGTCAATATCAGTTATTGATAACTCAAATGAAATGTTCTTCTTTATCCCTCAGGCTGTGAGGAAGATCCTCTCTGGTTTAGCTCAGTGTGGTGCCTGGGGCTGTTTTGAGTAGTTAACAAATGTTTTGATGCCGTTCCTGTCTGATGTTATCTTAAAGAATTCTTCAAGGCCTACAAACATGCTTATGCTTTTACTACAAAAGCCATGTTTTCACCTTCTTTCTTTTTTGTCAGTGGGTTTATTAATGTCACGGAATATGTTAGACAGTATCCCATCAGTCCAATCTCGTGTCACTGGATCCAGGATCCCATACAGCTCAATCACACTGATTGCTTTAGGGTTCAGGCTGTACGTTTTGGTCAGCAGGCCCAACCTACAAACACAATTTAAGAGTTAAGTATATATGCTTCTTTGCCTGAGGGAACAATCAGTTTTGTGAAGAACAGCACATCAAGAGGAACTTGTATTCTGTATGAAAGAACAGGTCTGTGATTGCATATAGTCGCTGTATATCAGGGGTGCCCAATACTGCTCCTGGAGGGCCAGTGTCCTGAAAGATTCTGCCTGGAAGTTTCTTGAAGACCTTGATTAGCTGGTCCAGGCGTGTTTGATTAGGGTTAACGCTAAAACTGCAGGACAACTGCTCTTCAGGACCAGGACTGGGCACCCCTGCTGTATATGTATATTGGTAGATATGAGTAAAGAGAAACCTTGTCTGTGATTGGCAGAGTGTGTTGATCACCACAGATTTTCCACCCCCTGTTGGTCCAACCACCATGGTGGTGTGTCTGGTCATCATGGTCTCATACATTTGTACCACTTTGTCCACCTACATAAATGAGTCATATATAATTACACTCAGCACCACACAGAAATGTGGATGAGTCTGCAAGGTCTTGTTACTAGTGGATTAGTTTTTAAGGGAAGAGTCACCTGGTTGGCCTGCAAAATGTATTTGTTCTCCTCTAGAGTGGCTTCTACAGCATCATTAAAGCTGGGATACCGTACACGTGGGCAGTCGAGCCCAGGAAACAGATCTGATATAAGGCCCAAGAACAGAGGAACATCCTCAAACACAAACTTGGGCAGGTTCATATCTCTAAGAGCCCTCATCAAAACGACATCCTAACAGAGAGACAAATCAGAGACAAATCAGAAAACATTAAAAGCTTAGTAAATCTGTGACTAAGTAGTTCATTTAGATGGTCTAAAGGACTAAAATTTGTAGTACTCAGAGAAATCAGTACCTCGTTGAGATCAGGTGAACCTCTTTTTAGCTCTCCTGCCATTACTAGCACTGATTTTAGTGCTCTGAGCCCAAAGTCATAATGTGACTGTTTAGACAGCTGTTCCCGTGCCAGTTTGTACAACACTGTCATCTTCTTTGCCAAAACCTGCAGGTAAAGCATTACTACAATTTTAAATGTGTCTTCTGTTTGCCTATTCAAACACCAAATTTAATCTGATAGCCCACATTTTTTATTTACAGGAACTCCTCACCTTAGCCATAAGGAAGCCCTCAGAGAAGAGCATGATCTCACAGATCTGCTGCAGGTCAGGTACGATGACCACCACTGGTCTAAACAGAGCTTTCACAGACTCAGGCAACTCTGTGCGGCCAGCATAACCAGGGTTCATTGTGATGAAGATCCCAATGCGGTTGTCCAGATTGATCTCCTGGCCTTCAAACTGAACAACACAAAAACAAAAGGCGCTTAGAGCCTGATATAATTTCTCAGACAGACTGACAGAGTGTATTAAACTCACTTGAAACCTCTTGAGGTGCAACATGAGAGCGTTTTTGATGGTGTGGATCTGGGAGGAGATGACAGACAGCACCGAGGCATCAATGCGGTTGAACTCGTCAAAACAGCCCCAGGCTCCACACTGAGCCAAACCAGACAGAATCTTCCCCACAGCCTGAGGGAAGAACAAACATGTTATTTAATTTAAAAACTGATATTGACCAATATTGCATTTGCTATTAGAAAAGCAAATAATAAAATAATCTGATGTCATTTATTTTTTGAGTCTGAGGTCTCTAACCCAGGTAACACTAAGATTGTAAAAATGTTACCATGAAATATCCATTAAGCAATAGAAATGCTAAAAAAAATATTTTAAAAGTTCTAGGAATGTTCCACACATCCAGTTTTTAGACATTGTATTTACTGTACATACATTTACTGTACATACTGTTTGGTCATTATTCAGAACATTATTCAAACTTTCAAAAAATTCAGTAACGTTTTTAAAACGTTTAATAAAACATTTTACTAACATTAAAAAAATGTTTGCAGTAATGTTAGTAAAATGTTTTTTATAAGCTGGAGAGAACATTTAGAGAACATTAGCCAATTTTCTGAGAATGTTCTCTGATGGGAGTCTTTTTGAGTCATAGGTCTCTTACCATGTAGTCCATGCCCTCTCCACAGTTGGTGACCACACACAAAAGCCCCAAAGCCTTGGCCAGATCTTTAGTGGATTCAGTTTTCCCTGTACCTGCAGGCCCAGCTGGTGCTCCACCCAGGAACATAGACAAGGCCTAAGAGCACCAAACCACATATTATAAATACATACACGCATCAGGATATTTAGGGCAGTGAAACTGTGTAGATGGAGTACCTGAGTAAGAGTGAGATAGATGCGGTCAGTCAATGGAGTGATGACCAGTCGTCCATTCAGTCCCATGTACTCATAGCCGTAGGAGAACTGAGCACTGCACTGGCGCACAAACAGCTCATCTGGCTCTTTAACCCAGTAGAATCTCAGCTGACTTTCCCACTCAAACTCACGGGCGTCTGTAATGCTGTCCACATCAAAAATGCATTTTAGGAAGAAATTCTCCATAGAAGTATCCATTATGGACAATTACATCACAGTTTTTGTATATTACCTATCTCTGACAAAAGTGTCCACAATATCTCTAGCATGGACATCAATGATGAGGACGGTGTTGAGTTTGCGTCTGTCATTCTTTTGTAGGGGTTGTGTGATGCGCCTCACCAGGTCATCGATTTGCTGGTGCATTTTCTTTGCATACTGTTTCAATGCCTGCTTTTCTCCATGATTCATCCTCTGGAAGACATCCTCCACCTCCCAGGTCCACCACACCTGGTTAGCTGCCAGCACCACCATGCCCTGATAGTCCAGCATCCAATCCACCCTGATGGACAGGCAGGAAGACCAAGTAGAAGTTCATAAAATTTATTAATTATTAAATGTACTATTTGAGCAAGTGTGATGAGAAGTTTCGATTAAAACATGGTTCATGATGGTTCAGTACGATCCAGTCATTTCCTCACCTACTCTTGTGATGGCTGTAGAAGTAAATAGCCTCTTTAGTGATGAGTCTGTTGGTTCTTCTCATCTCCAGCAACACTCCAGTCATCCAGTCCTCCACACGGCCCTCTGCAGAAATAGGCTGCTTTAGCTCCATCACCTCCCCCTCGGCAGACACCAGAGCATTTGCCACCATTTCTCCATTCATCCCCGTATCAAAACGCAGAGCAGCTATATTATCATACATCTGCAGAAGAAAGCAGCAGCTCATGTGATCAGAGGGCAAAATGACAGTCACTAAAACACGTCATAGTGTTTTAAAGTACAACATGATCACAACATGAAGCACTAAGATCTGTCGCTCTCCCAACAGGGCTTTTATGTGTCAACTACCCAGCTAACAGGAAATGTTCTCAGAACACTGGCTAACGTTCTCTAAAAGTTCTTTCAAGGTTATTAAAAACATTCTTGAAGTAACGGTATTAGAATGTTTTTTAACATTATATATCATATCAAACGTTACTGTTAAGTTGTTAATAAAAAGTTTTAAAAACCTTACAGAATTGTTTGATTAATGAAAAATGTCCTTTTAATCAAGCAATAATGTTAATACAAACAATAAAACGTTAATTAACATCTAAAAAACTGGACATTCCGAACATTCCTAGAGCTTTTAAAATATTTTTTAATGTTTTTGTTACTTAATTAAAATATTACAGAAATGATGTTACAACCTAATATTGTTAGCTGGGTAAGAAAACCGCCAAAAATAATGATCTATGATACATGAAAGTGATGTTTTGGGTGTTATACAAATATTTTAAATGTACCTTGATCATGTGCTCCTGAACACAAGTTGGCTCACTGCTGCCCAGTATACTGAGCAGCTCATCATCCGAGATGAAAAAGAAGCGTGGGAAAGCGTTCCGCTTGGAATCAAGATAATCATTCAGACTCTTCTGGCAGCGTTCCAAACCATCACTTAAATTCTGCAGATCAGTCAGGCGATTTTCAACAAGGCAACACCTCTTAATGCCAGAATCCTTTACTGTGTCAGTCATTATCTGAAAATATCCAATAAAAGAAGTTAAAAAGCCATATTCATGACAAAATTATGATATTCCCTAATTGTAATGCTTCCCAAAAACACATTAAAATATTTATTGGTAATGCAAGACTCACCTTTTTGAACATTTTGTCAATATTGTCAAATTTTTTGGCTTCCTCGGGTAGCTGAGAGCGGATGTCACCTCCAATGAAGATGCTCTCCAGGTACATCCATTTTTGTTGCACTAACATCCACACCTAAACATTTTAGTGTAACAGGAAAAACAATTAAGTGTGTGTCACATCATGAGCTGTTTATTAAGCATAACTTTACTTCCTGTGTTGATGATTTCTTATTGGTAGGATATATCTAAAGAGGATGAGAACATTCTGGAGAACATTTTGTATGTCTTGACCTCAATAATCTCACTGATGAGCGACAGATTCTTCTCCCACTGCTGGACTGTGGCCAGGAAGGGACCAACAAAATGGCTGCCTGCCATACTTTGCAAGTTCATGGCATCATCATCCAGACGCTGGAGAATTTCATCCACAGCACCAAGAATGAAACCATGTTCCCTTGTGCCTTTTAGGTACCGCTGTACATTAAACTTCGTATTGTTCCATGTTTCCTCCACCTCTTTCACACCCTAAAACACACAAACATACTCAAGTGTAACCTTAAATCATACAAGGTGATAACTTCACGAAATCTAAAACTGTCATTGCCACAGTATTCATCTTATTTAAAACACAAAATTGAACTTCTCTCTTTAGATATCCTTGAGAACTTAACACCATGAAACTCAACCTCTGCTATGACAGAAAGTAAAAAGTGTGGTTGAATCAGTGACCTTCTCAATGCCAAGCTCCTTTACAGCCGAGGTGACAATGTCACTGATGACGTTGCCATACTTGTGCAGTTCCATTGAGAACATGTTCTCCAGAGTGAAGGTGGCTGGGTTCATCTCAAAGCTGGTGCCTGTCCTCTCCATCAGGTTCTTCCAGTGCCTGCACAAACAAAATAAGCCCCTTTAAATCAGCGGTATATAACTTATTCAAACAAGTTTAGATTTAGCTGCCTAATCTAAAATCATACTATTTATCCCTTAAATCATATAAACAAAATGTTAAAAGCAATTACCTGTCCCTGACAGCTTTATTCTTTAAATCCAGCAGAAGTGGGAGTGACTCTTTGAATTCCTTCATGCGTCCCTCCAGGAAGAAAGACACAGGAAGAGCTCTCACATCCTTGGGCAGCTTTCGCAGGCTCTTGATAAATCCATCTATACCCTCTTGAAGGAGTTCGATGTCTAGATTTACCCACAAGGTCTGTGACCACTCTGCCTTAGCTGCCTGTTTAATACAATACACATTGTTATTAGATTATTTGAACATCTCTTAACACATCTCAGTTTACCAATAAGCTTTAAAACTTTTTGGATCATTTGACCAACATAAGTCAAACTGTATTAATAATAGTGATTCTAACCTTCTGGGCCTTATAAATCTCATAGATCTGTCTCAGGCCCTTCATCTCCTTCTGGACATTGAGTAGCTCTGGATACATAGTGATGGGAAGGTTAAACAGCTTCTCAGCTTTAGCCAGTTCCTGACGGCTTGCCTCTATCCTAGCCAGCTCTGTCTCATAGGTGTCCATGATGGTCAATCCTATAAAAGCACAAATGGTGATATAATATCAGATGGAGAAGACATGAAGAACTCAAGGCGTTAGTGCATTGATGGGCTTGCCTTTCTCTAGATTATCTCCCACAGCTCCAGGCCCATGCATATTAAAGCTCTCTGCAAATATGGAGAGCTCTTGTTTATATTCCTCTGTCTGCTGAAGAGTGATCTGAGACAAAGAGAGAATTAGAAAAAAATTAAAAACCAGGTGTGCTGTTTTTCTATAATTAATAAGCCTAGAATCTGAGTGCAGAATTAAAATAAATAAAATCATATATATACACACACATATATATATAATGGAATTTTAGGGAAATGTTAGGGAAACTTACAACCTAAAATTTTTGTTGAGAATGTAAACTACCTCAGAAAACGTCTTCTTTACTTTTCCCAGACTGCGATCAACCTGCCTAGACTCAATAAACAGTTCATTCCACAGAGTGCTGATGTTTGCAGACAGTCGCAGCTCCTCCTCTGTAGTCTTTACAAAAATGTTAAACATAATATCTGTGACTTGACTGTCACACATCAGATAAAATTCTTCAGTAACTTTAATATTTTACAGTTTACATGAAAAATGACATTGTTACTGTTGTTAATAGGTACTGTTGATCTGCACTCACCTCCACATTGTACATGTTCAGAGTTCTGTATCTCTCTTGAATATCACTGATTCTCATCTCTACAGAGAGAGACATATCTCTGATATCTGTGATGGTGCCCAGAACAAATTTCAGGTCCTCCAGGGTATTGGGACTCCTCTTCAAATTATCTGACAATTTCTGTTTACAATAAATGCATTCACAGAAATCAGAGTGTTCAAAACTTTATTCTCAACCTTTACTTTTATTTGTATGTGATAGATAGATCAGAAGAACTAGGGCTGCACAATGTATCAAAATTATTGGAAATATGCAATAACTGAATGATCTTAATATTTCTGAAAATTATGTCTTGTCAGTTTTAGTTTGACGCAGATAGCAGAGAGACTGCTATCAGATGCTGTAGTGATGCTTTCTTGTCCCAGATAAACTGTGAACTGTATGTCAGATATATAATTTTGATATATAATGTTTTTAATAATCGTGATATGTAATGTTAAAAAATCATTTTACCAATACTACTGCAAGAACATTTTTGATAGCTTTGAGAGAACATTTCAGACAACATTCTGAGAACATTCAATGTTAGCTTGGATATCACATTTTTCTTTAGTATCGTGCAGCTCTATTAAGAACAAGGTGAATACAGCAGTATTGAGCAGTGTCCTCACCAGCAGCTCATCACGCAGGATGAAAAGTTCCTCTCGGCCTGAGTCATTGAGAAACCTGCCCAAAGAGGTGACCCACGCCTGGACGTTCTCCCGCACCGCACGAGCCAGCGGCTCCAGGTTTAACCTGATAATGTGCTCATCCTTCACCAACGGTTGCATGGCAACCTCCTTGCCAACCTTGACGTAAAACTGAAACTTCTCATCGTACGTCACGCATGAGGGTTTCTTGGCCGCAAACTTCTCCAGCACAATAGCCTTATCGAGTTTCCAGAGTGAGCGGTAGCTCATCCATGGTTTAAGGTAGACGCTTATGCCATTGAGAAGACGCTGCATGCTTTGGTTGACGGTCGTGGCTTGCTCATTTATCTGTGGAACCTGACATACATCAGTGTAAAAAGTGAAGACGAAGGGCATATCTTCACCATCAACGTGCTGTGGAGGACACTGGATACAACTGCCATGCATCCATCGAACAAACCGCTAAAAAGATATAAAGACAAAAATGAACAAATATCCACCACGTGGCAACAGGCTTTCATTCATTTACATGTAAGTCTGGTAAACCAGGTGTTATATACTGTATGTGGTAAATGCAGCACTAAATTGTTTTGTGAAACTATGGCTTTTTGTACCACAGTGATTTGTGTGTGACATTACGTACACATTTATGGAAATTACAGAAAGAATCATCCTCAAATCAGATCTGACCATTCAGACTAAAACTCGTTTCCATTTCCAAATCCGATTGGATTTAATTGGATTTCCAACCACATGTAGATGTGGATTTAATAGTTCATCAGATTTCATCTGTCTTTTTGCTGTTCAGACTACAAACAACTAAACACATTTAAATATCCTGCCTGAATGAACAAAGCCTATTTGTTTTCCAACTGGAATCCATTTACAATGAATCATTTGTTATTCAAATGTGGTCCCTGAGTTAGCATACCCTGGTGCTCTCCACACAGTCACCGACACACTGCTTAATAAGCTTGTACACCTCACTGCTTTTGGGATTCAAAGAAATCTCAGGAGCAGCAAGAATGGTATTGATTTGGAAGAGTGGAGTGGTTCCTATTATTGCAGCATTGAAAGCTTGAATGTTCCTGAAAGACAGAATTCGCAACTATGAGATTAAACACACCAACTAAAGACCTTAAAATATAGGTAAACAGAATATGTTGAGACCATCTATATAAGAGCAAGAAAACATATGTGACCCACGCTGGCAAAATGAGTTGGAATAAGCACAAGCTAATTATCAGCTACAGGCAAAACAAGTGAAAGATGTTAATTTTGGTCTAATTTTAAATTTTCATAAAAAAAAAGAGTTCATTAAGCTCTCGTCTAGTGATCCTAATGCTCTAAACAGCAGTTAAACATCTAAAATTTTTGTTATTTGTATATTTTGTTTTTGAGAGGTGAGCCTTCCTAAATCTTTCCTTTGTCTTAATAATCCAGAAAAAATTGCTGTTATTCTGCTCTCTTCCTGACGACTGGTGCACCAGACAGGTGTAGCTCATTTATTTTTTTATCCAATTTTAATAAATCATACATTATTTAAAAAAACAATTGATGGAGAACATCAACATTACAAGAACTTACGCCAACAGGTCACACATGAAAAATAATCAAATAAACCTCACTTGAGCACCATCTTGGTGAGCGAGTCGAAGATCTTGTGCTCCCAGTAAGAGTAGAATTGAGCCATGCTCCTGGCTTTGCCAGTGCTGGTCCCTATGATCAGACTTTCCATCTTGGTGAGGAGAGGACTGATTGCTGCATACTTATTCACCAGCAAGTTCACAACTTTTGCCCTTTCACACTCAATGAAATCACAAAA